>PVJX010018739.1:0-35377 GCA_004027295.1 Dolichotis patagonum
TTTGTTGCTTAGAATTGCTTTTGCTATTCTAGGTCTCTTCTGGTTCCAGATGAATTTTAGGAGTGATTTCTCTAGATCTATGAGGTATGTTAGTGGTATTTTGATTGGGATGGCATTGAATCTGTATAGTAATTTTGGGAGAATGGCCATTTTTACAATGTTTGTTCTTCCTATCCATGAACAGGGGATGTCTTTCCATATTCTGAGGTCCTCTTTGATTTCGTTTTTCAGGGTATTATAATTTTTGCTGTATAGCTCTTTTACTTCTTTTGTAAGATTAATTCCTAAGTATTTCATTTTTTTGGATGCTAGTGTAAAGGGTGTGGCTTCTCTTATTTCTCTCTCAGTATTTTTGTTGTTAGTGTATACAAATGCTATTGATTTTTGAGTATTGACTTTGCATCCAGCTACCTTGCTGAATTTATTTATTATATCTAGGAGTCTTTCAATAGGGTTTTGGGGGTCTTCTATGTAAAGTATCATGCAAATAATGATAATTTAACTTCCTCTTTCCTATCTTTACTCCTTTTATTTCTCTTTCCTGTCTTATTGCTCTGGCTAGTATCACTATGTTGAACAGGAGTGATGATAATGGACATCCTTGTCTTGTGCCTGATTTTAAGGTAAAGGCTTTCAGTTTTTGACCATTTAATATGATGCTGGCTGTTGGTTTGTCATAAATGGCATTTACCATATTGAGATAAAGACCTTCTATTCCAATTCTCTGTAAGGTTCTTATCATGAATGATGTTGGACCTTATGAAAAGCTTTTTCGGCATCTATAGAGATGATCATGTGGTTCTTACTTTTGGCTCTATTACATTTATTGATTTACACATGTTGAACTATCCCTGCATTCCTGGGATGAATCCCACTTAGTCATGGTGTATAATCTTCTTGATGATTTGCTGCATCCTGTTTGCCAATATTTTATTGAGAATTTTTGCATCTATGTTCATTAGGGAGATTGGCCTATAGTTCTCTTTTTTAGTTGGGTCTTCCTCTGCTTTTGGTACTAGAGTGATATTTGCTTCCAGGAATGACTTAGGAAGAATTGCTTTCCTTTCAATTTCATTGAAGAGTTTCAGGAGTGTTGGAATTAAGTCTTCTTTGTATTTCTTGTAGAATTCTGCAGTGAATCCATCTGGGCCTGGACTCTTCTTTGTAGGCAAGGACTTAATTACATTTTCAATTTCATTAATAGAAATTGGGTTATTCAGCAGTTTTACATCTTCTTGATCCAGCTTTGGTAGTTCATATGTATCTAGCAATCTGTTTATTTCTTCAGTGTTATCGAACCTATGAGAGTTGAGGTTTTCAAAATAGGTGTTGATGATCTGTATTTCCACCGAGTCTGTAGTAATTTCACCTTTTTCATTCCTTATTGCATGAATTTGATTTTTTTCTTTCCTTTTTTAATAAGGTTGTCAAGGGGCTTATCAATTTTATTTAAAAATTTTTAAAAGATATAAAATAACTATTCTGAGAATAGTTACTTTGATATATTCTCAAAGGATGAGAAACACAGATTTATATACTACCAACATGTTAAACAATGTTACATAATTTTAAACAAAAATAAATTGATACCAGTGTTTATCACTCAAATATTGATACAACAAATGAATACAACATATATAGAGTAGTATGATTTTTGATGAAACTATTAAATGGGTCACAGCGACATCTCTTTAGTCAACATTTATAAAGAAAGCATTTTTTTTAAATGTGAGCTGGCACCATGCACAGGCTACCAGGAGGAAAACCCGATGCAAACTCCTTCTGGGGCTCAGGCTGAGAGACAAGAACAGCCAACACTGCACCCCCCTTAAGTGACCAGCTGATCTGGAGAAACACAGGCTGAGAGGATAGCTATTGAGGTAAAATACAACTTAATGCTTGTAGAATTTAGTGTTTTACTGACTAGGCCTAAAGCCAGTAGTTTGATGATCTAGTTAGAGGATAATAATATGCAATGTAGCATCTATAGGGGATCTCCTTCTGAAAGTGGTAACCATTGTTTATTCTCTATTATCTTGTTTTGAAGTCCTATATCACTTTCATTGTTTTATTTGGTTGGGTTTTATTCTGTTTTGTCTTGTTTGATTTTATTGTATCTGATGGCGTGGGCAGCTATTTCAAAGATAAGATATATTATGGTAGCCATTTTGGACTTACAATTATCTTGTTTGGAATTCCTGTACTGCATTAATTGTTTTGTTTTTAGTGGTTCTATTCTGTTCTGTTTTGCTTGATTTTACTATGTCTGAATGTATGGGTAGCTATTTTGAAGACAACAAGAGGCATTATGGTAACACCATTGTTGATTTCCTATTATTTTGTTTTGAAATCATGTGTCACATTTTTTTTAATTTTAAAGAGAATGAAACAGAATAAAACCAAGCAGTCCAAACCAGTGTAAGAGATACAGGACTTCAAAAACACTATGAAATCAACAATACTTACCATAACGTCTTTTGATGTCTTCAAAATAGCTACAGGTAACTTTGGACATAGTAAAAGTCAGAATAAAATAGAAACAGCCAATAGTAAATCCAAAATTGCTACCATAATATATCTTGCTATCTTTGAAACAGCTGCTGCTACCATCAGATTTGACATAATCAAACAAAACAAAAGAGAATAAAACCCAACCCAACAAAACAATGGAAATGATACAGGGCTTTCAAAGCAAGACCATGGGGAAATCAACAATGGCTGCAACCCTCTGAAGAAGATTCTCCTAGACGTCACACTGTGCACTGCTATCCTCTGAACCTATGATCATACGACCAAGGGCTCTAGACCTGCAATGTCAGTGAAACACCAAAGTACCACAGGCATCCGATTGCATTTCACCTTGATAGCTATCATCACAGCCTGTGTTTCTCTGGATAAACCAGTAGTTTACAGCATGGAGTGGTGGGGGTAGGGAGAGTGGGGGAGAGGTTGGCACTTCTTGTTTGCCAGCCCATGCACGGGAAGGGACTTGGATCTGGCTGTTCCAGTGCAGTGGCCCAGGCATGGCACTGGTTTCCAGACTGGGTTGCTTGCTGGTGTAGGTTTGTTTTCTTTATCCCAAGTCTGCAAATGGTGCTGACTCATGGGGAAAGACTGGGGTCTGGCTGTTCCAGTCTGGCAGCGGTCCACACATGGCGATGGTTCCCAGACTGGACATTGTTTTGTTTTGATTGACTTTAACCTGTTTTATTTTGCTTGTTTTTATTCTCTTTAAAATAAAAGTTACAAAAAAGGAGAAAATACAGATGACCGAGTTGCATACTTCTGAAGGATTGTATTTGATATTTTAAAGTCCATCTTGTCTTTAAAAAGCAAACTGTAATCAGAGAAAATCATTATCTTAACATGCAGCTGACGAAGATAGATTATGGATAGTTATAAACTGTTAGATAAGGGATCTTCAGTCTAATCTGGTACAGTTTATGTTCAATCCCCAGTACTAGAGGGGAGAAGGGAGAAAGAAAAGATGTGGCCTGAAAGAATAACAGTACCAACACAATCTCTATACATAGATGCCAAACATAAACCATGATATTTAAGGGAAAGAATGGCTAACATTTGGAGAATACATGTGCCAGCCACATGCATTTCTGCAGCAAGTTATTTTGATATGTTTTAACAGTTTCAGGAATACAGCAAGGTGGATGTGAGGGTGAAGCTAAAACATGTTACTCCACTGATCTCCAGAGCTCATGTAATGGATCTGGCTGGCTGGCCTTCCTCCCTCACTGCTCCACGTGTGTCTCACCCAAAGCTTGCATGCTAAGTGGAAGAGGACAACTACCCCCACTAGAGAAGGACCATTTCTCAGTCAAAGGTACAAGAGTAGCTATGCTCCCCTACAAGAACCTTCAAACAAACTCTCAAGGAATACAATGAAGTGAGATAGAAGAATAGAATTTGAGATTTTGAATCTGTTTACAGGACGAAATATGATACCACTTTGTTTTAAATGAATAGGTTTTCTTTTCCATGTTCTAACAATTAAATGATTTACCTTTTTTCATGACAATGGAATGGTTTTTGGTGTGGTTTATATGCATTACTGACTCTTACACAAGAGTATAATCTGTTTTAAAGTTTGAGATTAACTCAATCACTATTAAATAGCAAAGTAGTTAATTTCTTAAGCCTGAACAAGTAGTAACATATAAGGGTATTATGATTCAACTAAAGGAGATTTCTCAGTACAAAGTACTGAGAAAAGTACAAAGTAGAAAGAGGCATGAGATTTTTACAATACTGAAGAGGAAACAGAATTCAAAAGAAAATAGGAACAGTCATACTTTTATCAATAAGATACAGCTCCAATACAGTAACAGTAAAGAATTTTAAAGCCCTGCACTTCAGCAAGAGACAGATCATCCAGATAATAAATCAACAAAGAAACAAACAAGTTAGATTGTCCTTAGCTAGACTGAGAGAGGAGTCAAAAATGGTAAAATCAGAGATGAAGGAAAAGCATTACAACTGACACCAAAGAAGTACAAAAGATCATTTGAGATACTACAAACAACTATATGCCAAGAAGTATGATAACCTGTAAGAAATGAATAAATTCCTAGACACTAAGACTGAAGCATGAAGTAATAGATCAATAACAAGTAAAACTGAATTAGTAATAAAGTCTACCATCAAAGGAAAGTCCAGAACCAAAAGTCATCACTAGTAAATTCTACCAAACATTTAAATAAGAACTAATTTCACTTCTCCCTACATTACTAAAATGGGAAAGGAAAGAATTCTGAAACACGCTCTAAGAGGCCATCAATAGTCCAATAGCAAAACCAGATAAGGACCAAAAATGAAATAAAGCAAAACAAAAAACAAAAAGAAAAACAATATTACTTCCTTGATGAACAGAGATGTCCTATCTTGAACAATAATACTAGCAAGCTAAATCCAACAACATATAAAGAGATTATTTGCCATGATAAAAAGGATTCATCCCAAGGTTACATGGATAGTTCAATACAAGCAAATCAATAAGCATCAAAGAAAAAATAAAGGGCAAAATGATATGGTCATCTGATAAATTTAAACATCCCTTCATTACATGCAAAAACATATTCAGTATAGAAGGAACATACCTTAATATCTGGCATTATACTGAAAAGGAAAAAAATCAAAGCTTTCTCTGTAAGATCTAGAATAAGGCAGGATGCCAGTTTTCATCGGTTTTATTCAACATAGTTTTGGAGGTCATATCCAGAACAATCAGGCATGAGGGAGAAAAGGGCATTTAAACTAATAAGATGAAGTCAAGTTGTCATTGTTTTCAGATGACACTTACATATAGAAAATTCTCAAAACTCTACCAAAAAGTTTGAAGTAATGTATGAACTCATCAAAGACATAAAATTACCATATAAACATTAGTGTTAATATATGCTAACAGTGAATTATATGAAACATAAATCCAAGAAAGGCTGGTCCTTTACAATAGCTACAAAAATGTGTTTGTGTGCAGGATGTACCTACCTAACTAAAACTGAACAGGTGAGATTTCTATAATGGAACTTAAAACACTGATGAAAGAAATCAAACAGAATACACGAAAAAGTGTAAAGGCACCCTATATTTATGTATTAGAAGAATCCCTGTCAACAGAATTTTTTTTTGAAGTCCTAAAATTTATATGGAATCACAAAAAAATAAAACAAATAAGCACCGTAAGTGGCCAAAACTGTCTCAGGCAAAAAGAAGCAAGAGGCATTATACTTATGCGACTTCAGAATCACCAAACTGCAGCAGCCAATCAACGTGGTATTAATATAATATGAGACACCGATGAAACAGAACAGTCTAGAGGCCAGCAACTGATGTTTGACAAAGGTACTAAGAAAATGCATGGATAAAGGACAGCATTTTCAATAAATCGAGCTGGGAAAATTCAAACTGAATGTACATGAGCAGAATAATAAAGCTAGACCCCAATCTCCCATCATTTACAAAACCAAATTCAAAAGTTGGGCATGGTGGCACATGCTTGTGATCCCAGCACTCAGGAGGCTCAAGGATTGCTATTTCAAGGCCAGCCCGAATTATGTAGTAAGACTCTTGTCTCAAAAAACAAAACAAAACAAACAACTAAATTCACAATAGATTTAACACAACTGTACTGGCCTAATCAAACTGCTAGAAGAAAACAGGAAAAACACTTTAGGACATTGGAATAGTTTTTTAGATAATAACTCAAAAGCACAAGAAACAAAACCAAAAGTAAATGCCAGAATCAAACATAAAATAAAACACCCCCATGCAGCAAACAATCAATAGAGGAGACAATCCTGAGAATGGGTGTAAGTTACTGCAAACTATGTGTTAAACAAGGGGATGACATCAAGAAAATGCAATAAACTGAATTAATAACAAGGGAATGATATCAAGAAAATGCAACAACCTGACTAACAAGGAAATGACCTGCATCATCTTGCTCATGTGGAATCTAAAAAGTTTCGTCTTACAGAGACTGAAAGTAGAATGGTGGTTTTCAGGGAACAGGGAGAATTTGGGGAAGGGAGGGGATGGAGAAAGGTTGATTCGTGGCTACTAAAGGACAATCAGCTGGCAGCAACAAGTTATGGCATGTGACTGCATTGTAGGGTGACTACAGATGATAATGTATACTGTACATTCCAAAAAGCTTCAAGAAAGGGTTTCGCCATGAGAATGATAAATGTTTACTCTGATTTAAACATCACACACCTATACAGGTATTGAAACATTGCATTACCCCATTAATATGTACACATGTTATGTATCAATTAAAATTTTTAAAATATGAAAAAAGTAAACTACTGATAATCTGGTTTGCAAAACATTGTCAGGAATGACATTTTAAATTACATTTTGTTACAATAATAAACTTAATAATTAGTGAAATGATATTTTGTTACTATCAACTTTTTCCTAGAAAAAGGTATTAAACTGGTTTTCTATTTAATTATACTAACAGACTTCCTGAAAATGTGAGGTATCCTAGAGTTCTGGCTTATAAAACTGATTTTAAAATCTTCTCAAAATGACATACTTAAATCTTCTCTAAAATATTTGTTTAGTCTACTGAGTTAGTGAAAAAATAATGAGACTAACACGCATTCTAACAATAATTGTCATTGCGATCATGAACCACATGTTAAAAAGTCAGATCTGATAGAGTTATACACATGCCCACACTCAAACACATACAAATATATAATGAAATATTAGGCATTTAAAACACAATAGAAAAACACTTAAAAGTTAATAATGTTTGCCTAGGATCATATTAATCATTTATTAAAAGTACTGTAATGATCATTATTGCTCCTAGAGAAGTAATTAAGTTAAAGCAATTTTATTTGCATTCACTGAAAATTTCTCTAATGTGCAATTGAATTAGAATTCTGAATGATCTATTATATTAATCTAGGCTCATTTCTTTACAGATTTACATTTTCACCTAATTAGAATAAGCCTCTTTGTTAATCACATTTTTAAGATAAATTCTCACAGAATGATGCTACTCTTCTAGATTATTTACTTATCAAAAGGATACTAAATATCCAGATTATAGGCAAATTTCAATCTAAAGTTTGTCTTTAAAATGTGGATTAATAATAGCTAATATTTATAGGCATTTAACTTAGTTATAAGTGTTGTACAGGTATTAAGTAATGTAGATGTCATAGTAATTATTTTTACCATTTCTCAGAGCATGTAAGTAGAAAAAGTAAAATAAAATGTACAGAATCGTATTTGGAAGTAGCAGAGCTGGAATTTAAACCAGGCAGTGGAGTTCTATAAGCTGTGCTTTATTATATCATACTACATTATTATTGGTAAAAATACTTTGTCTTATTTCATAAACATTTTATATTATCTGGCTAATATGGCTTTATAATGAACACATATAAACTATATTAAAATAAAATTACATGAAAAACATTTTTATAATGCAGAAGGTAGGGAAAAATTCATTCCCATTCCTAGGGGAGCCTCTCACATTCCTATAGTAAAAGTTTATTTGTAAGTGGAACTTGATCTGAATCTTTATTGTTCTTTTATTTCCATTCTAATATTCTAATGTAAAATACATGAATATAATAGAGTGCAATGCCTGTTTTTAATCTTGGCTGTCTTGCTTACTTGCTAGTACTTCCATTTCTCTCCCTGGCCCATTTGCCATTCTAAATGCCTACGCGATCACTTTGATTCTTAGTAATAAAAAGTGGTCCTATATTCATTCCAAAAAAATACTGAGGAAATGACCCAAATGGATGAAACTCAGACTGCTTCACTGCCTCTAAATTCATGTTTTGTGGCACTGCCTGAGAAGACTCTGGCTGACCAGTTACTGACTACATTTTATTTATTTAGTTTTGACTTCTAAACCTTTATCCATAACTCACTGACCGGAAGTGACTGCATGGCCCAATCCAACCGCCAACTGCAGTCAGAGCTCCAGGATGACTTAGTGACCAGCGTGACCAATCTCTGCTTCTTCACATGCTGTTTTCACCAACACATCCCCCACCCCAACACCTTAAGGTTACACATATAAAACGGTCTGCATTTTAAAATTAAAAACCAGTGATCAGTCTTATCAGAAAGAATTAGATTCTCTCCCTCCTCCCAAATTGCCCATCTGGGCTTGAATTTGTGCTCTTCCTGCCTCAGCCTCCTGGAATGCCAGAATTCTAGGCATGCACCACCATGGCATGATGAGGAGTGGATCCTTAAACACTGAGACTGTCGACGCAGACAGCTGGGATTACAGAAATACATAGATGTGGACGTAGATACAGACCCTTCTAGCCTTCCAAGTGAAATCACTGCACAATCCTGCACAGTCCTGATATGACTGCATTTTAAAAAGTGAAAGTTCAAATTTATTTAGTGTCTACACAGTTTAAAATTTACTTTCACCTCTTATGATGAGTTGCAGCCTATTCTACCTTCTACTGTCCTTTATGCAGCACCGCTTTCCTCCAAATGAAGTGTTTGTTCGTTTCTGCTTCTGTTAAAGATGGATCTAAATTTTATGAACATAAAGGTACATTTATCCCAAAATACATGAGCTCCACTTCCTATTTTCTTTAGTTTCAACTGATATAAACACAGCTCAAACATGTTAAGACAAGTTATAAAACAAATTTTTAAAAATATGGAATACAATTTGCCTTGTATGTTCAAACCTTCTGAAGGCAAGTGGAAGAAGATAAAATTTCCCTGTGCCACAAAGGATTATGGTATTAAATCTATTTAGCTCTGTCAATTTAATCTCCCTGAAAAGTGAGTTACATTCACTGACATCTTCACTTAGTTTCAGTATGACCAACAAGTGCGTTTTTGCCTCTTACCTAAATATAACTTACTACATTATTCTGAGTTCCTAAACAATAGCAATGAGAGTTAAAATTTGCTAGGTTTTACATAAGATATTTTTAAGGAATTTCCTATTATTACAGATAGCCAAATTAGGTACAATGACAGGCAGTTAGACAGGGACGAGGCCCAGGATAGAGTCAGAGCCAAGGTGAGGCAAAGCTGCTTTGTGATGGTGGAAACTGGCCCCAGGACGGAGCGCCGTGGCCGGGCCTGCAAGCCTCCCCAGAGGTAACAGCTCAAGGCTGTGCTGTAACTGGCACCACATGGTCCAGTAAGCCTGAACAATGTAACAAACACACAGACACAAGTGATGACCATGGGATAGAGGACCAGGACTCTTCAGTCACTCCTGCCCTTCCAGAAATGCCTTTGTTCTTCTCCATGCTATGTACGCGTGCTGTGTACCTTCCTTTTCTACTACATCAATCTAAGTTGTCACTGTCTTGTCATTCTACAGGCTGAGCATTGTTTGACCCAAACTAACCTGTGATGTGATTTTGCTTAGACAAACTGCCTCAGCAGCAACCCGATTTTGGGACTCCTACTTCTCAGGGGCTTTCTCTTAGTAAAACTTTTCCTATTCTTAATCTTTTTTGTCCTCAATTCCATTCCTTAGCGTAACAGAATTCTCATTCTTCAGAGACATAAACTTAGCACATTTAACAGGTTGTTACTTCACCATAACACTATTAGTAATTTACCTAAACTGCAACAGCTTAATATACACTTTAACTTATGAATATAAAATATTTTTAAATGAATAATTATTTTATTAGAACTCATGAGTCTTCCTTGGCCTAAAGAAGAAGACAGACTCTAGGCAGCCCTGACTTTTGATCTCTCCCTGAGGAGATACTGCTCCTCCCCCCTCGCCCAATGCTGCAGAAACCAGTGTCTGTCCCTTTCTCCCCGTTAGCTCTGTGGAGATGAGGGGAAAATCCTGTCATGCAAAACATAAGTGAGGGTGACCACAGCATGGCAACAGTTTTATAAACCTATTGGCTAGACCCACAGTTCTCAAAAGGAGACTGGAATGTGTATTTTGAAATAAAACAGGTTAACTACCTGTTTAAAATTATTTAAATGGGAGCCCAAATCTCATAAATACTTCAAATGCTCAGGTTACAAAATTATTACACTAAAACTTGGTAAAATTTCAAATAAAAAGCCACAATCAAGCCAGATTCCAGCCACCAGAAAAGCTGAGATGGAAGACATTTAAGTTGAAACAACAACAAAAAGATAACCAGGCTCCGTCTATACAAACACAAACACAAAGACAACACAGAAGCTGAGATTGGAAAGGAACCATTATTATAATGTTCCAGTGAGCAATTATGAAACGAGTGTAACAAATAAAAATCATGAATTAAGCATTTCTCTTGATCCTTTAGGAAAATCATCAAAATGAAATTGCCTGTCTCCCTATGCCTTCTAATTGCTTTATTTTATCCAATTCCTTCGGTTTCCCTTAACTCTTTGCTTAGCATTAATATTCTTAAGTTCTACTGAAGTTGTCACAAAGTTTATCTTTTAAAAGTGAAGTATACGTACTGAATATATAATATATAATATTCAGTATATGTACATATAATATACATTTATATTTATATTTTAAAATACTATATATATTTTACTCTCTATATAAAATATTATAGGAAGTTAATACTTAAATTGAATCATATATTTGGTTTCCTTCCATTCCCTCTTTCTCTGTTACTTATCTAAAATAGCTATACATTTGCATTTTTAAAATAATATTTTCCTGCCTTTCTGATAAAGTTTTAAGGTTTTTAATATGGAACTCCTGGTAACTCGGGAAATCATATAACCATTTCTCATTGAAACTGAAACAATATCTACTCTCACAAAAATCCTTCTTCTTTTCCTTTCATAAAATACTAACTGTAAACTCTATGGAGGGAGATGATATGACTGTTCCGTAAGCTAGTTAGGAATGCTAGCATAGGAACTTTAACCATGTTTAGAAGCCACATTTTTATTGTTACAGTCGATCATGATATTTAACGTGCAAGTCCTCAGTGGCATAATAGCAGATACAGGATCATCCATTCAGAAAAGTGGCTGAAGTAACCAAATGGGATGGCTGGGAGAGTAAAAACCAACTGCATACCAGTCTTAGCTAAACTCATCAACAAATTCTCTTCAAACTCTTCAGAAAAGAAATAGCCAGCTCTCAGGGGCTAAAACTATTACTTTTAGTGGAGGCCTTAACAAACACTTGAAATTGCTGCTTTTTTTGCCCTTCTGACTATCCCACGATGGCAAATCTTTTAGACATTTCAGTGACACAGACAGCCCACTGCAACACATGTGCCATAGGTTTGCCTCCACTGGCCTGACTCCTTCAGCATGATGACTTGTGGAATGTCTACTGACTTCTCCCACGGTACTACTACTAAAATAAAAGATTTTTAGCCTGCACAGTGTAAACCGTGTTTCTGCCCTCACTTAGCTCAGTAACATTTATCTCAATGTTCTAATATTTTATTACAATATTTTACTCTACCAATGCTTTACTTTTTCTATATATAAGGATAAGAAAAGGAAGGTGTGACAATTAAAGTAGTCAACTTGACAGGCTTCACAGCTACCCAGAGGATTAGTAAAGTACACTTCTGGGTGTCTCAAGAGTCACAGAGGTGGCCGGGTCCCTGGCCTTTTCCTCTCTTGTGTTGTTCCCTACTCTGCTTTCAGGTCAACATGAACTAAACAACCCTGATCTGCTATGACCTTCTGCCATGATGTTCCTGCAAACATGGGCCAAATAAACCTCTCATCTTTTAAACTGTGGGTATCAGGTATCAGAGAGAATGCATGTTACAGCATAAATCCAACATCAGAATGGAAAATGGGCTATTATGAACATTTCAAATGAGGGTTAGGGAACACAAAGAAAATCTGAGTTGGGTTGGGCTCTAGAAGAAGGCAAATAATTTATACTTTTGAGGTCATATTCATGTTCTTTATATAACAGAAAATATTTCTCGCAGTTACAAACAACATATATATGTTAACAGTGGGAGTAGGGGTATATATAGCATCAACAAAATCACATGGGGCTCAATAAAGTAAAGCAGGTAAAATAAGGGGGACTAAACTATACATCCTAGGAAACTTCACACAAGAGTATCACTTTAGAAAGAATAAAAATTTCAAAGAATATAATCCAAACAGAGTTGCTTTTTAGGGATAGACTTTTTAATAAAATTCCTTCCCTTTCAAATGTTTTCCCTAATGTTTTTATGACTCAATTCTTACTCCTATTCTTGTAAGGTACATTCCTTTCACATATTCTAATTCCTACAGAGAGGCCTCTGAAATGCTCCCAATTCTCAGCTCATACAAATTGACGCGCAGAAAGGTATGTGTTTTTACTGAAAAGAAAATGCAGGTGCTGGTCCCAGGAGGTGAAGTTTCAGTTTCATTTAGCTGAGGAAGAGGAGAGTGCTAAAAGAAAGGAGTACACTCTAAGGAGGAACCCTAACCAGTGCAGAGATTTCCTAACTCCTTGTCTTATAACCCTCTTCTTCCATAAAGGCTCCCTTCTACTGACTAAGCCCTCAAGATAGAGATGTGAGGCAACAAAGAAGCCCCTCCATCTTCCTAGGGCGGTTTGAATAAAGCTACTTGTTTCCATTGACTTTTGTCTCCCAAGTGTTTCAAGCCTTTCGAGTAGTAGGAAAATCAGTCTGGCAACAAAAGGAAAGTAAGTTAGTAGAATACACACTCAGTAATGAGAGCAAAATCATGACTGAAAAACAGAAATAAAAGTTGCACCTTGCGCTAGATCTAATGTGGAGCAAAAACATGGCCAGTGTAAATTCAGAAGTGACCCTGAGGAAATTAAAAGAAAATAAGGCAATGGGAATGTGTAGTAGTCTTCAATCTCACCCGAGCCCTGGAAGTCCATATTCTACAAAGAAACAAAGTTTACAACAGATACCTGTTGACCGTAGATTTAAGGCAGGATAAAAGAAATAGAAAAGAGACAAAATCAGTTTTAGAAAAATTAAAGAAAAACTTTAAGAAAAATTACAAGTTTCAGGACAAGAGTTATCCATTTATTGGAATATTTTTCTCTGCCAGGAATCTCACTTTAAAAAATAAACACATAAATTCCTAACGGTCTTAAGACACAAAACCCCCTACTTGTACTTTTCACCTTTAAAATGGGCCATTACCTTTCTACTTGTGAATAGCCCATCTGAGATAGGAGATGAGGGCTTGTAAGTGTGATCTGTTAACTACAAGAGCCCTGAAACCTGTGCAGAACAGTTCCCCAAGTCCTGCATGTGGACTTCTTAGGAGAACTCCAGCAGGTTTCAATAGCACGGCCTAGACCCGACCTCACCCCGAGGCATGAGATCAAGCACTACCTCTCAGGACCTGTACAGGGAAGTCCCCTGGGTTTCTTCCAGATTTGGATTGCATAAAAGGCATCCGTGAGGGCCAGTGCTATCATAGCTCTCCATGATGGCCCACACATGCTGTTTCCCGTGTTGCCCTTACCATCTTTTTCTATTTACTTGGCTCAAGCTTGCTCTACAGAGCCAGTTTCTTTTTCACTTTTCACTTTTACTTTCTTAAATAAACTCTGCAACTGCTTTTTGCTTGTTTTGTTAAATGTTTTGTTAGACACTTAAAGATGAGAAAGACTAGAATTCAATTCCCGAAGGAGAGGGAGCAATTCCAAACCTGGAATGTTTAGTTGGTGAGTCACTTTTTAGAAGCAAGCTACCAAATAACCACTTTCTCCTGGTAAATGGGCCTTTTAAGCTGACTGGGTCATCACCCTTCAATTGACAAGGGCCATTCGCGTTCACCTGTAAAATGAACCGCCCTCTTCCCATAGATTTTCACTCCTTAGCCACACACACAGGCCCAGCTCGAGGCAAACGAGCCTCTGGAGGCCCCTATTCTATTTTCTTT
Source organism: Dolichotis patagonum (assembly GCA_004027295.1). Classification (NCBI taxonomy): domain Eukaryota; kingdom Metazoa; phylum Chordata; class Mammalia; order Rodentia; family Caviidae; genus Dolichotis; species Dolichotis patagonum. Next base: position 14,347 of record PVJX010018739.1, read on the forward strand.
AAGTGTGTACTTTTAAATTCTGCCTCATGAACCTCATGTTTACTGACGTGTCATCAAACTCTTTTCACTGTAATGGCAAAGACCATGACTTCAGTGTGATTATTTGAACTAAGGCAGGAGATTAGGGTCTGGCCATCCAGCTGAGCAAGTCATACAGATTCAGGACACAAGAGCAGGATACAGTTCCCAAGCCCTGCCCTGGGACCAGCCAGAAGTGCTATCTCTAATTCTTCTGGTGAGAAATCAAGCAGGTCTTCATTGGATGGCCTAAGGTCTGACATCAGCCTGAAAAACGAGGGCTACAAAAGGGCTTTTTGTGGCCTGCCCTCACTCTGCTGACTGTATAGTACTTCTTCTCCCACCTTTAACTGGCCCACCCTCACTCTGCAGAGCATACTTCTTTTCCTACATTTAATAAGCGTAAAACCTCACTACATTTTCTTGTCCTATTTTCTCAGTAGGAAGAGATTTACTAGTAAAAACGGGTACAGTTCTCCAATTCTTACCCAATTCTTTTTCCAGCACACCAAGGACATGGTAAGAGTGTACAGAATCCAAGAATCCAACCACACCTCTCTTGTCAGTCCCAGCCAGGAGACAAACAGCTTTTTGCGAGTGAGAAACCGGTAGGTGCTGGAGATCCTTATTCCCCAGAACAGCCCCCAGCGTGCCCTACCGTGAGGGTTCAGGACAGTCTGAGTCAGCTGTGGAGCCACCACCTGCCTCTGCGCTGCACTGCTCTGGCCAGCTCTCCAGGGGCTGGCCCAATCTCTCTGCTTTAAATGTTCACAGTGGTGCCACGGTGTTGTCTCGTTGCCAGGCAGCTCGTACCACCCCGTGGGACATGCATGACAGTCCACGCTGCCCGATGGCTAATCATACATGTACCACCAATGGCTGAAACTGGCGGGAATTTGTTAAGCACACCCAGTCATCCCGGCAAACCTAAGGTTAATCGAGGGAAGGGCACCTGCTTCCAGGGCGTCAAGTGGCCAACGTGCACGACTCCTGGCCTGGAAGACCGACTGCTCCAGATCCTGGGGGAGGCAGGCCAGCCAAAGCTCTCGCCTCCCGCTCTGATGAAGGAGACTGCAGGGCCGAGGGCATCTGCCATGTCTGTGTCTCCACTTACCCTAAGGAACCCTGGGTGCTCCTGGACATCACGGATAACCAAATTCAATTCCTTGTAGATACAAAACTAGTTTACTATGTTTTAACTACTCTGGAAAACCCTCCTCCAAGATCTTTAGCCCTAACTGGGCTTGAGAGAAGCCCTAAGTTGGAATTTCTTTATACCTGCTCCGACATGCCAAATCAAAGGTCAAACGTTCAACTATGGGTTTCTAATTGCCCACGGTGTCCTATTCTCTCAGTAGGAAGAGATTTACTAGTAAAAACGGGCACAGTTCTCCAATTCTGACAACAGATTTAGGAATAGAGTACCATCTCTGCTCTGCATAAAGACCTCAATCCTCAATAAAGGTCCAAAAGCCAACCAGATCCTAAAGTGAACTCGGTAGAAAACTTAGCCAGAAACTTCTGAGTCTTGGCCTTGATTACTGCCCAAGGGCCCTGATGAGGATTCAAAACACCTCAAAAAGCTGGGCTAAATATGAATGCATCTGAGGTATTATATAGAAGAACTTTTCTGTATTCTGATATGGTAGTGGACCCAGAGACCATAAGACCCTTAAAACACCTTATTAATCTGGGCCAAGTACAACAGGGTGTTAAACTGCATGGGAACACAACTCTGCGGTTCATGGCACAGGAGGGCCGCTTCATGGCCACACTGGGGATGAAGTGCTCATTACGCTTGGGAAAAAAGGGACTGCTGCACACCAATGGAAACCAACATGGAAGGCCCGTCAGTGATCCTGTCCACACCCGCTGAAGTAAAGGACCAATAGCTGAACTCACGTTTCTGAAACACAGCCAGCCCCACCTGAACTGCCTCAGCAACAAGACCACCTGAAAGAAAAAACTTACTCCTGTGAAGCTCTAGAAGACCCGAGGCTCCTCCTCAAAAATCAGGACTCTAGTACTGCTTCAGGTTCAGGTAAGTAAAGTCATTAGTGGCCCATAACCCACCACAGAGTAAATGGGCACCTGTTTTTGGACACTGTTTTTAATTAGATCTTTAACATGGGTAATCCTGCTCGAGTATAGCTCTTAGCTAACATCCCTCTCTGCCATGCTTTACTATCAAATAAATAAAATAAAACTTAGAAAACTTGTCACCAATAATAATAGAGAAAAATAATGTTTCTAACTGCTGGATCTGTTAAAGTGGACCTTTTAAGACAAACTAGGAAACCCTCTGATCTGCTTCTTCTCATATTTGGCTTCTGCATCCTCAATCTAATACTGAAGTTTAGCCATTCATGACTTCAGACAGTAACCCAGATTACAGGCCCCAGCTCTCCTGACATGTTCACCTGGCTTTCTCCTATTGGCATGGCAGCTCAACAGTCTTTGACATAGACACATTGATTCTTTCCTCTTTGTCTTGACAGATTTTTTTTAACTGAGCCAGGGAACCCCAATTTTCCAAAATAGATTGAGAGGACATAATTCCCCTATGAGTGGGGCCCACAGCCCCTTTCAGGCAGAAGTAGCTGTGTGAAGACAGAGACTTCCACACCCTCAACAACTCGTAAAGAATTATGGGGATTTAGGTCTTTCAGGGGAATAGCAGCAAGATATTAGGGTGTGGCCAATCAGCTGAGCAAGTGGGTGTGATCTGTCAAACATGGAGGTTTAGGATACATTGCAGAATACAGTTCCCAAGGCCAGCACCTGGGATCAATCAGAAAGTGCTATCTTCAGTTTTTCTGGTGAGAAATCAAGCCAGTTTTTGCTAAAATGTCTTACATCTGACATCAACCTGAAGGAGAGACACAAAAGACCCCACCATTAACCTCCTGGTCACTGTAAACTCTCTCACCGGTCCATTGTCACTCTGCTGAGCATACTTCTTTCCCTATCTTTAATAAATGTGAAATCTTTTCCATGGATCTTGTCCAATTCTTTGTCCAGGACACCAAGAGGTGAGAATTTATGGAACCTCAGAATCTGGTAACACTAAGACTCCAGAAGAAGAGTAGAACATAGATTTAGAATGCTAGCAAAAAGGATATGAAGAAAAAAAAGTGTGAAGAATACTCACTACTAACCTGGTTTAGTTTCTTCCAGAGACTGAGGACAGGAGAAAGTTCATTAGACCAAATTTCTCTATCAAACTTGGAACCAGCTGTTACTGATCGGCCCAAGATCTTCAACTGTGAAATAACCTAAATGAATAAAAGTAGTAGCAATAAATGAAAATAACTCTAAATAAGGAGAAGCAGTAAAGGTACAAAACCAGACATTTTATACACAATTATCAAATAGATTATACACAGATTTTAATACTAATGTGTTTGTACATTTGGTTTCATATTTTACTATTTAAATAGTTAAAGCTGAGGAAAACCATTAAAAAATTTATAAAGCCAGGCATGGCAGTATAACCCTGTAATCTTAGCATTCAAAAGGCTGCAGCAGTAGGATTCCCAGTTTGAGGCCAACAAGGGATACACAGCAAGTTCAAGGGCAGCCTGTGCTGAGACCCTTTCTTAAAAGCAAAACAAAACAAAAAACAAAAACAAAAAAGTTATATATTATAAAGCTGCTTCTTTATGTAGAAAATTTTAGTTACCCATTACTAATAACCTCTTGGTATCTATTTGTTCATTTTTAAAATCTATACTTTTCAGTTTGATTGGCTTAAATTTCATAATTTCAAAATGCTAACGAAGACAGTTTCTTTAAAATGTAAAGTGACAGGAAAGGTAAATGGCATGGCAAGAATAAAATGACAAACCAATTTTCAGTGATTACTGGCTGATAAGAAACTATTCATAAATCTAAATTTTAATGCTCTATATTAAAGTAGCCATTTCAATGTTTCCTCTACATACAAGGCTCCAATGAAAGAAATATAGGTCAACTAATCAAAATGAGGCAAAGTAAATAATTATTTCTACCTAAAACTCCCACTTGGTAGCTTTCTTATTATTAGCTTTTATGTCACCATTCTCATTAAAATCATTTCATTTACAGTCTTATAAAGTGGTAATGACACTCATTTTAACAATATTAATCATCTTCCTTTACATTTACTAAAGATTACCCAGAGTATTACCAAGTATGCCAAATATTGTGTCACAATTATTATGTGTCTAAAATCAATAAGGTATCCATGACTATTTTTTATATTTCAACTATATATTAAAATTGTGCTCACTGATAACATAAAATGAATAAAAAAAATGCATATTTTCTTAAGGCAGCATTTTAAACTTCAACATTTGCAGCACATTGACTACTTTTTGCTTTTAATTTTTGAGAGCTATAAACTGTTTTTCCTTTCTAACAAATTGGGTTAGGTTTCACAGTTTGATAAGTTCTTATGTTAGCAAAATTTGTAATGAGAGCTATAAGTCTTTCAGAATGAATGAACTACTTAACTATTAAACATCCACAATCAGGCTCTTAAACTCAAGTTACTCTTACAACTTTTGATTGATTTCCTAGTCTTCAAAAACTGTGGTGATTCAGTGTTTGATTTGGTTTTTCTGATAAATTATTTTCATTTGCTCAAGCTGAACTCTACAACAGCACCTAATTTATCAGCTTTATTGGACTATAAAACATCACTAGTTGTTAGAATGCATGCTATTTTAACTCTGGTAACATTTGCTACCACTTACTTGTATTCTAAATTTGTCAAACGTGACAGAAAACAAGAATACAAAAAGAAGTATAAGGAAAAAGAGTACAAATAGTTTTTATACATAATGTTAAAAACTATTTTAAGAAAACTGCATACCAGCCAAAAAGAGCCTTTTTTTTTTCTGGTAGAAAAACAGTATCTGATGTTTTCATGCTTTAAAAACACTACTATAATTTTAAGGAACAGACAGTAATATAAAGAGTTCTTATTAATAAGGACAGAGTTTCTATAAAATCTAACATATTTTTACAAAGTATAGATGAAATGACTTTCTGTTCATAATAGTTTAAACTACTTAAAACATATTTTCTCCATAATACTGCCTTACTAGGATGTCAAAGGTAGATGAAATGTATCATTACCAGCTCACGTTATCTGACTGGCATCGTTTGGGAATCTACTGATCTGATGAATTGTAAGGAAGCAGCAGAAAGTTCTGTTACTTCTATTATACCTGTCCCTGTTTCAGAGACCAATGAAAGACATTTTAATACTATCGTTGCTTCAGTATGACAACAAACATTTTTACTGTAAGGTACTGCTCTGGTTTGGGTGTGGTCTAAATGTCCCTCCCAGTGTAATTAGAAGTGTGGTCCCCAGGGTGGCGCTATTGGGAGATGGTGCAACCTTTAGAAGGCGGAGGCTGCTGAGAAATTCTTAGGTCAGCAGGGCCTGAGCTAGTTCTCACACTGCAAGAGGACTGTTACAAAAGGAGTAGCCCTGGCCCTCCCACTTCCCGTTTTCCTGTTTAAGATGAGACCACTTGTGTCCACACCGCTTTCACCACCATGTGCCATTATCCCAGACCCTAACCACAAACCAATGAGAACCCCTTCTCCCACCTGCTCATGACCTTTGAACTGGGCTAAATAACTTTCTCTTCATGAACTTAGTTCACTTCAGCATTCACTTCTCACAACAAAAAGTTAATACTTTGAGGCACTGAATCTTGTACATAATTAGATTTCCCCTTTTCATCTCGATATTGTGAAGTAAACAGAATAATTTTTGATATAATACTTTATAGAATGTCAGCACAAGAGTCTTTTGTCTTCTTTTGGCATTAACCACTTCTCTCATTTGATTTTATTTTCATATCCTGACTTCCTCAACTACTGATTTTGTTCTGATTTATATTACATTAGAGATATAGTTATGATGCTTTGATGCACTTTGGATAATCAGTGGCAGGTAGTCCTATTTTCTGAAAGCAAAATCTTTTTGTTATTTATAGAAATACAAATAAGACAGAGACATTCTACATAAACATTATATTTCATAGATATATACTCAATACACACAAGACTTTGCCTTTGTATTATATTACTTATTATATATCATATTTGAAAACATTATGGCAATTAATTAATGAGTCAAACATGCCTGTCATATAATCCAGCCTGGTCATTGCTCAAGAAAAATAAAACCAAATATTCACACAAAGACAGAAAATGTTCAAATGTTCACAGCATGTCAATTTTAGAAGCCACAAACTGGAAATAACCTAAGTGTCCTTCAGTGACTGAACAAATAAACAAATTTTAGTACACCTATACAATAGAATGCATACTATTTACTAGTACTAAGGTACCAACTCCTGATGCAAGTCAGAGAGTAGACCAATCTTATAATAATTACATTTAGATGGGAGCCATACAAAAAGAGTACTTAACTGTATTATCTTTGTACATAAACTGTAGAAAATGCAAACTAGTCTATACTGATAAAAAAGAAATCATTGGTTACCTAGGGATAGTGGAGACAAAGTGCCAAGAGAAAATTTGGGGGTTGAGGTGAATGTTTACTATCTTGCTGTGGTGATAGTCTCATAAATGTGTACATTTGTCCAATTTTATCAGATTACATTGTCTAAAATGTGCTCTCTACTGAATATCAATTAACTTCAATAATGTTGTAAAAGTGGGCAAAATAAATATTAAAATGTTACGCAGTTCACAGAATTATAAGGAAAGTTAAAAAGTGGGCATAGAGCCATTAAAACATTAGTTATTCTGGAAGAAAAAAGTAGAAACTTGATTTGTCAATGTACATGGAACCAGTGGCTGTTTCTCTGTCATCATGTGTCTTGACTTTGGATGCTATCCAGGAATTAGAAATTGTTAGTGTTTCAAAAATAAACATTCATCCATGCAAGGTGGTGCACACCTGTAATCCCAGCACCGTGGAAGGCTGAGGCAGGAGGAGTGCAAATTCAAGTTCAGCTCAGGCAACTTAGTAAGACCCTGTCTAAAAATTTAAAAAAAAAAATTTAAAGGTCATGTGAAGATTCTTGGTTCAATCCCAAGTACCATTACCAAAAACAAAGAAAACAAGTAAACATTTTTCATCCTCCGATGTTTTCTCTCCACACTTTGTAACCCTTCTTCTCATTACCCTTCCTCTATTCCCAGGGTAGATTAGTTACTGCCTTTTTAGAGAGACAGGAAAACTGCCTCTTTGGCTCAGTGTTTCCGTTTCCCAGCTGCGGTGGTTGCCTGCCATGCCAATGCAATGTGAGAGGGACTTGGCCACCACGCACATCCAACAGTTATCAACATCTCCTGCACTTGCATCACCCATTTCCATTCTGTCTTCTTTTCTTATTATTCCGTAGATGTTGAAAAACAAACTGCAGACCAAAACCCCAAAGATAACCATAATGGTATTAATTTTTCCAATAATAGAAATCAGATGGTGCCAAATAACACCCAATACATTTTTAAATTTCCTTGATTGTCTCAAAACTTGTTTTAATTGTAGTACAGGAATCAGGATCTATACTAAGGTTATAAAGTTGCTATGTATCTTTTTAACATAGAGCTGTCCCTCTGCCTTCTTTTTCTGTATGCCATTAATTTGTTGATTAAGATAAATCAGTTATCTTGCAAAATATTCCACCTTCTGAATACTGTGTTGTAATTTAATTTGTTTATTTTCCTGTGCTCCCTTGTATTGGGAAGTTAGTTCTGAAGCTTGATTAGGTTCAGGGTAACATATTTTTTAAATACTTGTGGTAAATGAGCTTCACATTGCACCGTGTCAGGAGGCAAAGTATCTGAATGCCTTTTTGTGACACGGATTTCTACCAGGTAAAAGTGGTTAACACCTGTCTTGCAAATTTTCCCCTAAACCTTCTATCTAATGGAGTCAATCTTTAATAATGATGTCCTAATTACTTACTTTATTAGAGTTCTAACGTTCTAAAGTGAGTTTTCAAAGTCCATCATCCCTTCCATATTTATTACCTAAAATTATTTAATAAAGAGCTTTCTTTTTCAACTTTTCTTTTATGACCTGAAGTATAAATTAAACAGTACTTACTACTTTCCCTTTAATTGCTATTTTCAAATCAAGATATATTTTTAAATTTCTTACTAAATAATAATCTACAGGTTTAAAAATCAAGTTTACAATATTATTTTAACATAAATATTCAAGAATATACAGCATAGACTGATAATGTTTTCTAAACTAGTTATTTTTCTTTTAAATGATTTTAGAACTGAAATGCAAACTCATATTTGCCCAGAAGTAGAAAATAAAAGTTATTACATGAGAAATAAAATATATACATTTTTACACACATATATTATCTTTTACTGATTACACTACTGACAAAGTAGCAACTAATAAATCGGCTCCTGAAATATGGGTTAATATATGCAAACAGAGGACATATAAAAGAGAAGTGTCATTTAAGTTTCCTGATTTCAAAAACTGAATTTACCAGGAACTTGTGTCTTCCTTAGTAACTGATTAAAAACCATTTGAGTCAGGATAACCACAACTGCTAAATATGAGTAATCACAGATGCTGGGTTCATAAAAGGCGTTCAATGTAACGTTGATAAAATTATTATACTAACATTTAATCTTCAAATCTCTGGCAACAGAAAAACCATCGTTGTATTTTCAGAATAAATAAAACACATTTGTAAGAGTTTTATTATGAAATTGCTATTTAATCTATGAAAAAAAATGCAGTTCTGGAACTACAAAGCATGTTCAGGAAAAAATCTAAGTAGCTAGCACTGTTGCCCATACAGTAAACACATGTAGAAATTAGTCATAAATGTGATCAATAATGACTGCCTTCAAAAACCGGCTACCATTTTTGAGCTACACCATTAGTTTACTGCAGCTGCTTTCCAACTCTTCTGCCTGCTTTACATCTTGCTCCACTGTTGTCTACAAGTCATGTCTGCTAGGGTGATCTAGTTATTCCCATGGCTCCCAAGGCTCTAATGCTTCCACTGCAGCTAGCTCATAGCTTAACATCCCACCACTCTTTTTTCTGTCTCGCTATAATTTGGCCACATCTACCTCACTGTTGTCTTTCCAAATGAAAAATGAGAAACAGTCCATAAACATATGGAACACCACGTTGTCTCATTAGTAACCAAAAATGGTAATTAAGGCCATAATGAGAAAACATTTTGACCTACCAGATTTGCAAAAGTGAAGGCATCCAAAAATCCTTAATATAATGCAATTAAGAGAATGTGGGTATTATATATTGCTGGTGCGTAAGTAACTACCACCTTCTAAAGACTACTTAACACAGTGGTCTATTCCTAAATATATACCCTGAAGAAATTCTTGTACATGTGTACCAGGATATTTATGTACCAATGTTCATTGAACCACTGTTTCAGTAGGCAAAAAAAAAGTAAACCAAATGTTCATCAATAGGAAAATGTATAAACAACTCACATAATGTTTACATAATGAAATAATGACAGACTACAGCCCCAAGAACATGAATGAAGCTTAGACAATCAAAGTTGGAGGAAAAAAGCAAGTCCTATGACATCATAGGCAACATATTAATTTTATAAAGTAGAAAAATTAAATAAAATAAACACAGCATTAGGCATAAGTGAGAAAACATATATACAGTATAAAATTATATATAATATGTAATATATAATATATAATATATAATATATAATATATAATATATAATATATAATATATAATATATAATATATAATATATAATATATAATATATAATATATAATATATAACATATAACATATAATATATAATATATAATATATAATATGTAATATATATACAGCATAAAATTATATATATATTATATATATAGTATAAAATTATTTTTAGGGGCTGGGGATTTAGCTCAGCATCATATGCACCTGTCTTGCAAGTGTGCGGCCATCAGTTCAATCCCTAGTACCAAAAAAATTATTTTTAAAATGTAAGCAAAACCAGCATACTGACTCCTTTAGCATAAAGGCAGAAGAATATTGGATACAACAGAATCAGTAAATCGATATAAGTTACTGTAGTATCTTAGTTTTTGATTTGCTATTGTTCACTGATTTCATTATAACATGCTTTTAATATTTACATTATATATTGTTTTAGTCACTTTCCTCATTGCTGAGACAAAATACCTGACACCCAAAGTTAAAGTGGAAAAGGTTTATTTAGCTCACAGTTTGTAGAGTTTCAGTCAATAATCAGCTGGCTCCAAGGCAGGGTGGCATGGCAGACAGGCATTGCAGAGGAGAAAGAGTTCATGGCAGGCAGAAGGTAGCAATGCAAGAGAGAGAAAAGACAAGCCTCTTTCTGACTTTTATATTGTATTCAGGCTACTAGGATTAGGGTGGTGCCAAACCAAATGGAGCACTGATTTAATCCTTAATCCGAGTACCTTTAATTTTATCACTGCATCATGAATTATTCACGCACTTTAAATTAAGGCAACTCCAAAAAAGCCCCACCTATGACTGCAGAGGCGTTGGGGAGGAAACCTACATACTATCCATAACATATAATAATATATTGTTACTTTATATGCATTAAATTTATTTTGAAAGAGTAAAAAGTCAAAATCTAAAGAATATACATAAAGGCATCACCTAGTCATAGAAAAAAATTAAAGCAAGCTAAAGGGAGTAAGTGGTACTAACTGTTGAACAAGAATGTTATTTTATAATTTCTCATGACATGATAAAGTAACATTCAGAGACCTGAAGGGAATAACAGACTGTCATATAGACATCGAGAGTATGAATGTCCAGGGAAAGTGGATGTGAAGGATAAAGGGTCTTAAGCAGAAACTCAAAAGAAATGTGGCCAGTGTGGCTGCAACTGAATGTACAAGAAGATTAGAAGACAAAGATGGAGCAGAAGGGCCTCAGTATGTGTTGAATTTTGTAGACCTCTACAATGGACACTTTTATTCTGAGTTAGACGTAGAGAGACTGGTAGAAAATGATTTTCTATTGTCATCTATTTAACATGAAAATGTCCATCTGTTTATTTAAAAATCTCACTTCCTGGATAGAGTTAGACTGGCCTAAAACTGCAAGAACATTCTTGCCCTACTTGCCTATATCTAAAATCTACATAGAAAAACTTAAGTGTTTATGCAAATGTAAGTTCAAATAACTAAAATATTTTTTTCTGAATCACACAGTATTCTTTGCAAAAGTAAAAAGCACATGCTTCGAATTTCATGCTGATTATCTCAGATTTCTCCAGAGATTCATTGTTTTCTAAAGAAAGTAATCATTTTATTAACAATATCCTTTTTATTTGATAATATTCTAAGAATTGTTCTCTGTTTCACTGACTTTATTAAAATCATAAATCATAGCTTGAAATTATTGAAGGGTGAAATCTTCAATAAGACATTTAATAATATGACACATCTTTCTTATAGCCCCAGGACTTCTTGCTTGACTTGTTTTAAATGAAATAAAATTAATAGCTATCAAATTTCAAAACTTTTAAGCATTAAGGCACTCAGTTGAGTGAAGAAAACATTGTAAAGAAAAAAAATCATAGATATAGCCTACTATGATGTGAATTTAAGAATTCAAGAAACCTAGGTGTTATATTGGTAGGTCAAATGTTTATCATTGTATATTATAAGCTCAATACTTCTGTAAATAAGTTGTGAATGGCTTATTATAAAGTCTGTTTCAGAAGTACAATACCTTGCTAAATTATTTGCTAAATTATTTTTTTAAATTCTGAGCCTATAGATTAATATGACAGTATTTTGAACAGATTGTAAAAAACATTCCAATATGTGTATGTCACATTATTTAGAATACTAGAATCATCCATCCTCTACATTTTCCTCTAATGGTAGTGCAGATGCTCTCAATATTAAGGGTATCTAAGAACCACCCAAACAGTTGTATTTAGATAACTACAGATTTCAAAGCTCCACTCAAAAATAATCTAATTTATAGAGCTAAGATGCAAATTTTAGACAAATTCCTCAGATAATTCTGATGTAACTGGCCACTGTCAACATACTGAGAGATATTGGCTAGGATGAAAATTAGGTAGAAAAGAATTATGATAGTTTAACGATTACTTTAATATACACTTTTAACTGCAGATTAACAGTTTAGAAAGACAGAAAGAAAAGCTTTAAAGAGATTTGAGTATTGATTTTATGATGCCACAGGGACAAATCTAAGAATGACAAATACAAAGCAATAGAGTGATTTGGACAGTTTAAACATTATGGATTTCCTCCCAAGATTCTGAGTGAAGTAATATCATAAAGAGATGTGCCAGAGTTAGCAGCTGGGTATTACTGGTTTAGATCATTGAACACAGTGACCTTCGAAATAATCAAATAGACAACTTTGTTTCTTTGACTATTTCACTGGTTTTAAAGGCATGACCAATATATTTAAAGATTTGTGTCTCACTGATTTCATGTACCCAGTGACCAATTTTTATTTTAAATCCCTAAACTTCATAAATATGAGCTTTCTTCATCTTCACAGTAATATCCATTTGGTTGACAATTATGGGGTTTTTTGGGGGGAGGGAGAGGTTGTCACTTCCTTACTCTCAGCAGAATGAATTAATGATTCTAACAATTCTCTGATATCCATCAGCATCAATGGCCAAGGCACCCATTGCAGTTTGAATATTCTAGCCAGGAAGTTAAACATGTCCAACATTCAATGGCACAAGATAGACATTTCCATTCAAGTTACAAATGGGGATGCAAAAGCTTGTCCAAAATTCAGCAGGGCAAACATGATAGTTCTATGTGTGGTACCTGAGGCAATCTGTGGAAAGATGTGAACTCCAAAGGGCTTGGATGGCTCCAACCCTGTGACACTTCTAGTGGTTGTATCACCTATGGCTTCTCTCTTGTATGTGCTCTGCTCCCTTCTTGTAGTTTTCCTCAAATGACCCGTGTTCCTGGCTTCTTCAAATTTCTGGGGTCTCACTTCACCTTGGGCTATGCACTGAAGCTTCACACACTGCCCTCTCAGGGGCACAATCCCTGGCCCCTCAGACCTTTTTCTGAAATCTAAGTGGAAGTCTTCCTGAACCAACAATTCTTCCATTCTGCATGCACCTAAAACCAGCCCACATGGATGATGCCAAAGTTGGCTACCATTCCAGGAGCAGTATTCCAGGATTCCTTCTTACTTGCTCCTGGGTTTGAGTGCCTATGAACCAAATCCTGAGCAATAGCAACACGCCACTGCCATTGTGGAACATGGTACTCTGGGGATCTCTTCTCAAAGCAGTCTTTCACTTTTGCAATTTTGAGGGTGAAAAGGGTGGAGTCCTGCTGGTTCTTGTGATACCTTGAGGCATTTCTTCTATTCTGTTCCTTCTCAGCAATCCAGACCTCCTCTGCTCTATCTTTGCAGTCCACAGCTTTACTGGAGCTTCCTTTCTGGCCAAACTTGTGATGTTTTAAATCGTTCTGCTAGGCACTTTTTTCTTGATTCTCAACACAGATCTGGCTAGAAGCCCCCAACTGTAGCCATGCCACTGCCTCAACAATCAACTGCCTTGTAATTTCTTTTACAAGATTTATTAGCTTGCCACCATTAATCTCAGGTTTAGGAAAAGTCTCTTGAGATGAACACAATGCAGGTAAATTTTCTGCCAAGCCATAACATACATCATTTGGAGTCCAACAGCCAATGAAGTCCTTCTTCCCAGCAGAAACCGCCTCAGCCTGGTTTTTACTGGCCCTCTGTTCCTCTGAGCTCTGACCAGAATCTCCCATAAAATACAGCCTCAGGCATTCTAGTTTACTTTTTCAGCTAGCACCTCTGAACCTTTCCTGAGTCTTCCTCTTCCAACAAGCCAGCTCCAAAGTTACAGGGCTTTGAGCTACTTGGTAAGGTATAGTCACAGCAACAGCCCCACTTCCCTGGTACCAAATTCTGTTTTAGTTACTTTTCTCTCATTGCTAAGACAAAATGCAGGGTAAAAAGGTAAAGGAGATCAGGTTTAGTTAGCTCACAGTTCAGAGAGGTTTCAGTCCACAATTGGGTGGCTCCAAGGCAAGGTGGTACATGGTAGAGGGGCAACTGTTCCTGGCATTCATGGTGGTGGAAAGACAGCAAAATAAACAAGGAAAGAAAGACAAGACTCTTTCTGTTCCTTTATACCATATACAGGCCACCCACCTAGTGTGGGTACAGCACTTATGCCCTTAATCCCAGCCTCATAATCTCCAGATTCCCAGTTTTCTCATATTTCCTACAGTTCCCAGTTTTCCCCTATTTCTTTTGAATCTGGTATAAGCAGCCAATTGAAAAAAATACCATAAAAACCAGGGCAGGCAAGCCTAAGATGCAAAATCTTAAGGGGTCAGGAACTCATTAAAGAGATCAGAAATATTTATTATAATTCTCCAATCAACTTCCAAGTTGCCTAATCCTGATGTTCCCTTCTTTCTTAAAAGAAAAAAGCCAACACTGACCTAAGAAAGTAAGTAGTACTTTGCCAAAAGATGGCTTCAACATTCACTGTTGAATGTAAAACAAATTTCATGGTGAAATTAATGACAAAAAAAACCTTCTGAAATTATTTTTCAAAGAAAGTATTTCAATATTTTAAAGCACTAATATGCACAGTACAGTAATTATGGCTAATACATTGCTAAACTGAACTGAAGAAATAAAAAATTAAGATTTAATTTTATCTCACTTTTGAAACTATTAATAAGAATTTTAAAAGCTAAAATTTTCCCATTTTTTCCCCAGCCTTTTGCTCAAAAATAACAAACCTCATACCTTTTCTTCTCAAGCTGCAAGTTTTCTTATTATAGCAAAGGTGTTGTCACTGCATGATGCCTAATAAATATAATCACTAAAAGGAAAACAAGAATTGGACAAGGTGGTGGTACAGTAGACTTCAGGTGACTCTACAAGTTAAAGGATATGCGGCAACAAAGTAGACATTATGTTCCACAGAAAGAATAAATCAAGAGGTGATGAGATATGTAAGCAGCACAGAAAACTGGAAAGCCAATGCTGAGTAGAGTACCAAGAAAGTCACAATGGCACCCCAGCTAAGGAGTGGGAACCAGACCTCTCAAGCACAATGCAAGCCACCAGAAAGCCTAGCCAGCCCAATAATAAATGCAACTCATCAATCACAGCTGCAGGAAAAATCCACGGTTCATACATACTTTAAATCCAGCTAGGGGATTTTGTATGAATGACTTCTCCACAAAGCAAGATAGCTCTAGAAGAAATTTTTAGTATATTTCTCAGCAAATTCTTAGAGTTTTATAGCCATCTTCCTAGAGCTTTATTAGGAACTGAACTTCTATTGGGAGCAGGAAAATGGAAGCAGTAAAAAACCTGGTACCCTATGGACACCCCAATGTACTTAGAGGATGCAGGATGACTGTACAGGACAGTAGTAGTCAGAGAATGTCCATCAGGCCACTCATAAGCTATGAACAGTGGGGCACCGGGGTGTGACAGACAGTGGAGGATACAGCAAACAGTGGTCCTGCTACCCGTGATGAGGAGCAAGATCTGCTGCATACGGTGTCCTGAGGGAGCCAGGTCTGAAAGTACTGAGACGGAGGGCTGCACATCACCATTCCTGGGCCACCCCTCCTCCAGCATAGAACTTGGTTTGACTACTTCCCCCACATACTCCAAGGCATCCTGGTTATATACTGTAGCTTGGAAATTTCCCACTCCCCCAGGAACACAGACTGAAGTCCAGTGCGCTGTATACTAGCCCTCTGCCAGGCATATCCCATAAAACACCAAAACTACATTGGACAGAAAGGCTTACTGCAGCTCAGACTGACCATGATACCAAGTACACAGACTGATAGCCTACGGTGGGAATGGGCATACGCCCAGAAAGAAGTGTTTTAAATCTAAACACCTCGGCTAAGAGGAATTTGATACTTTTTTCATTTCTAATTCTCCATCTATTTTATCTTTCAGTTTTACTACATTACTTTTTTCTTTATTAATTTAATAAAATTTTTCTTCTTTCAGTCTTTTATTGTCTCATCTTTCTTCCTTCATCACTAAATTTTACTTCTTATAATTTTTTTAAATTTATGGTTTATTCTATAATATTTTTGTCCTCTTTTAATTAATTGTTACTATATCTATATATCTAGTTTTTATGTTGTAGTTGTTGCTGTTCTTACCTTCTATACGTGAGGAACTGAGGATCAAACCTAGAACATACAGCATGGTGTGAGGACACATTGCTGTGAGTTATATTCACAGTCCACTAGAGAGAAAATGCAACTTACTTCAGCTATGTATGAGTTTTGGCTGATAATTCCACTTAAAGAAGGACAAAACAAAACAAAAAAAACCTTCACCCAAAATTTGTCAGAAAAGACAAAAAAGGTTATGACATATTGATAAAGTAAGCAGCCCTTCAGAAGTTATAACAGTTGTAAATATATATATATATATATATATATATATATATATATATATATAGTCAGTGTGTCAAATTTTATAAAATAAACACTACTGGACATAAAAGGCAGACAGACTCCAATACAATAATGATGAATGATGTCAATATCCCACTCTCACCAATACCTAGATCACTCAGACCAAAAAAGAAATTAAGGAAATATCAATAGATTAAATAAACCTAACAGACATAAACAGAACATTCCATTTGACAGCTACAAAAATACATATTTTTCTCAGCAGTTCATGGGATACTCTCCAAAATTAATCATATTTTAGGCCATAAAATAAGTCTTAACAAATACATCAATGAAATAATTTTTTGCATATTATCAGATCATAATACAATGAACCTAGAAATCAATAGCAAAAGACAAACCAAACAAACTTAGATCTAACAATAGAACTTTGAACATAAAGTAGGGTTACTGAAAAAATTGGAGAAAAATTTTAAAATCATAGAATCAAATAAAATCAGAAAAATGACATATGTGGAAAAGAGTTCTTAACAGGAAGTTTATAGCTATGATAGCATGTTTTTAAAAAGTAGAGCAATCTCAAATAAATAACCCAACGATGCATGGCAAAGTTTTTGAAAAATAAGAACAAGGTAAACTCAAAACAAGTAAAAGAAAAGAAGTAAAAAGCGATGAGTCAAAATAAATGAATTAGAGATTAAAAGTACAATACAAAAGATTAATGAAACAAAAAGTTGATCCTTTGAAAAGATAAACGTAACTGACAAACCCTCAGCCAAACTAATAAAATGAAAGAAAGACTCAAATCAATACAATTAGAGATGTAGGCTGGGAATTTAGCTCAGTGGCACAAGTGCCTGCCTGGCAAGTGTGAGGTCACGAGTTCAATCCCTGGTACAAACCCCTCCCCCCAAAAAAACAATTAAAGATGTAAAAGGTGATATTACAACAAATGTCACTGAAATTTCAAAGCTTAATATAGATCCACTGGAGTGAAAAAACAGCATAGTACTGACATAAATATGCAGACCAATTGAATAAAATAGAGGCCTTAGACATAAATACACAGTGCTCACTTGCATAGCACGTGTACTAAAACAGGACCAATACAGAGAACATTAGCATGGCCCCTGCACAAGGATGACACACAAATATGTGAAACATTCCATATTAAAAATAAATAAATCCACAAATCTACAGCCATCTCATGCTTGACAAACATGCCAAAAACATATGTTGGAGAAAAGACAACCTCTTCAAAATATAATGCTGGAAAAACTGGATATCCATACATAGAGGACTGAAACTATAAGCCTCATCTCTCACCCTGTACAAAAGTCAACTCAAAATGGATCAATGACCTTAATGTAAAACCTAAAACTTTGAGATCAGTAGAGGGCAACACTTCAAATGTTAACACAGCCATGATTTCCAAAATAGCATTCCAACAGCAGAAGAAGTAAGAAAATTGCCAAATTGGATTGCATTGAATTAAAAAAATTTCTGCATAGCAAAAGAATCAACAGAGTGAAGAGATAAACTACAGAATGAGAAAAAGTCTCGGATAGCTATTCATCTGGCATAAAACTAATACCCAGGATTTATAATGAACTAAAAAAAAATTAAAAAGTTAACAAATCAACAAGCAATGTAATAAATGAAGGGACAAATGATTTGAACAGACACTTCTCAAAAAAATATAAATGGCCAATAAATACATGACAAAATGCTCAACAGTTTTAGCCACTGAAACTACACTGAGATTCCACTTCACATCAGTCAAAATGAATATTATCAAACTAAAATAATACACACTTGTGAAGACGTAGAGTTTTAAGAAAAAAACCCACATACAGCACACCGTAGATGGGACGAGAGCTAGTACAACTGCTGTGGAAAACAAACAAACAAACAAACAAACTGAAAGTAGAATGTTTTAAATCTAAAACGTCACCCAGAAGTCTCATGTTGAGCCATGGGGCTTTTGGAAGATGACTGAATCGCTGTGGTACTATATTCATCAATGAATTTGTCCACCGATAAGTTCAGACTGGACTGGACTGTTCAGAGTTGGGGCCAGACTGCAGAGGTGGGTCACTGGGGGCAGTCTAGAAGGTACATTCTTATCCTGAATTCCTGGCCACTTTCTGTTTCCAGGCCACTATGTGGTGAACAGCATTCTTCTACCTCTTGATACCCTGAATTATTTATAATGACATGCAGCCACTTTAAGCCCTTCCGCATAAAGAACTCCCAGTGGCAACCTTGTATAGCATTCAGAGCAAGTCTGCTTGCAATAAATTCAGCTTTTGTTCATTTAAAGACTGCTTTCTCCTTCTGAAGGATATGTTACTGGATATAGGAGTTTAGGTTTATAGCTTTACCAGTTAGTCCTTTATACCATCATTCCACTCTTTTCTGACTTAACTTCTGAGAAGACTGCTGTAACACTTCTTTTGTTGTTTACTGAGACAGGGTCTTGCTTTGTATGCCAGGCTGACCTTGAACTCATAGTAATCCTCCTGTTTTAGCTACCAGAATGCGGATATTACAGGAGTGAGCCACCACACCCAGCTTTGTTTCTTTTTATGTATTGTGTCACCATCCTCTCTCCTTACCTGCTTCATTTAGTATTTATGTATTTTAAGTTTTATTAGCTGCCTAAGAGTGTTTGCTTTTTCTCTAGAGGAGGGAAGGATGGAAATTTATCCTGGATGGATTCAGTTTTGTAGATATATGGATCTTAATTACATAAGAGTCTGATTTTTGTCTCAATTTCTAGACTTTTTTGTGGTGCTTGAGATCAAACCTAGGTCCCTGTACACGCTAAGCAAGACACATCCTAGGCCTCTTTTTCTCCACTTTTTTCCCTTGTATTTCAGTTTACTCTCGCTAATTCTCTCCTTAACTATGTCAAGTATATTTACTAGCTTTCTGAAGAATTCATTTCTGTTGCTGTTTTTCCTAACACTTTCATTTTATTCATCTTTAAAGTTTGTATATCTCTGCTGAATTTAACCATCTTGCATATACTGTATATTTTTCCCAATGGAACCATCTTGCATATACTGCCCATTTTTTCCAACAGAATGTTTAACATACAAATCATAATTATTTTAAATCTGTGATTACATGATTCCAACTTATGTGTCATATCCAAGTCAATTGCTTTGTCTCTTGGAGCGTTAACTTTTCTTACATTTTCTCATGCCTGATAACATTTTTGATACCTGAAGATCTACAAGCAGGAGAAACTAAGAAGCTTGAAGCTTAGAAGTAGACAGGACTTCCTGTTTGATAGGCCAATGGTGGCGAAACTTCTAGAGCTTTTAACAGTAACAAACAGCCACGTGGAGAGCACGTGTGCCACAGGTTCACCACCATGTGATAGGCCTTTATGTGCAGTTTCTAGTCCTTCAATCAGGAATGAAGATGGGTTTGAAGTCGTTGTTAGTTATCCTCAGGGCACTACAGGTTTCAAATTCCCCTTAATGTTCATGTAGAAAAAGCCCTTGAGCAGGAATAAATCATCCTCTTCTGTACCCTTCTGGCTCTAGTAGCCTTTACTTGGTCTTGATCAATTCATCAGTTATTCTAGCTGAACTCACACCGGTGCCTGGGTGCATCTGCCTGAGGTAAAGGGATGCTTGTGTTTTGTCACTTCTCTCTAGGTACCTGTATATCCTAAGATTTCAGACTTGCTGCCTTGTCTTGCCTTGCTGCCTTCACTGATAAGTTCAATAAAAAGTAATAAACATCAAGTCCACATAGTCTCTTTTGTTGTAAGAGTAAAAACAATACTCTTTCAGCCCACTGCATGTCTGAGTTTCACATATCATCGAATTACAAGGGTCTTCCTTCTGTTAAGTATGACTACCATCAGGTACAGACTTTTAATATTTCAGTTTAATCTAATGAGAAGAACACAATTTTATATCAACATCTGACTCTGCTGATACAGTAAGTTGTTTTCGTCAGAAAGCAAATGATATTCTGATGAACAATTCTGGTACAATAGGATGGAAGATGTGAAGGAGATGGAAGAGAATGATACTGTCATTAATAATCCTACCGGAGTCATACAAATAATATACCCTACTAACTTAACTGTCTGGATGATAAGGATGAATATATGTTCCTCATAGAAGATACTGTCTCATCTTGGTAAACAAAGAGACAAGTTAATAGTTAGAATTCAAATGATGAAAGAATATGATTTTGAATATGGAATTTGTTTCTGTTTAACTTTTGTTTTCTTAAAAATTTAACCAAATTAAGATATAGGTATACTAAAACAATTAGTTATAATTTTCAAAACTTGAAATTATAAGAGAAATAGAATTTAATTTCTGCATTGAGATTTCCTTGGTAAAACTTAATTTAGCTCAATTTTAAATTGGTTCTCATGTACTCAAACTGTCTTAATTATACAATTTCTGTGCATTTCCAGACACATTAATTCATGTTGAAATTTTTTTCAGTAATTTTAATTGAAACATGGGAACATTTTTTCATGTGTAAGTTCACAAGACACATACTAATATTAGAATACA
>PVJX010018740.1:0-36069 GCA_004027295.1 Dolichotis patagonum
ATGTCCTGTCATCCTCCCTGTCCCTCCGTTTTGTCCCTGGTGTGCCGTAGTCTGGCCCAGTGCCTTTCCTTTACTCCCTACATACTCTGCCCTTGTGCTTGTGGGCCTGACTGTGCTGAGGAAACCATCCCACCCTCTGATCCTCTCTGTTTACAGTGAACACAGCCCCCACATGGACCACCTGGCGGTCACACCATGTCCCTGCTGCCCGCCATTTCTTGCTCCCAGATGACTATTGCATACTTTACATTAGCTCTTCAAACATCCATGAATTCCTTCTCCAGCCTGTCAGCTTCTTTTGTCTTCATTGAAAACCAGAAATAATCAGAAGGCAACTTTCACCCCCACCTGCCATCACCGGTGTCTGTGCCCAAGCCCTTGGTGCTGGGCACCACATCCCGTCTGCAATCTCCACTGACTTTATAGGGACCCATCTCACCCATCTCTTTCCTGTGTCATCAGTTTTCTACTGTCTGTTGAAATCCCTCCGGCACACAAGTTATTATTGTCTTCCATTAAATAAAAACATCCTCTTGATTAATTTCCCTCCAGGCCCTCTCCAGCTAAGATGGAATCCTGCGTGTGCTGTCCGCACTCAGTGTGGCTGGTGTCTCCTGCCCATCACATCCCCAGCCTGTTTCATTACACTCAGCTCTGCTGGCCCTGCAAGTATCAGGTCAGCATGCCCAGTCTTGGCTGGCTGCCTCCTGCTGTGTCTGCCAGTAGGGTAAGCACAGTGGTCATTCTCTTCTCTGAAACAGAATCGTCACTGGTCTGCTGGCCACACCATCGTGGTCCTCTTCTTTCCTGTCTGGCTGCCTCCTTGTCTCCCCAAACTCTGAATGGAGGGCTTCAGGGTACTTGGTTCCAATGTCTGTCTTTACATTTCTAGACTGGATCCACCCTTTGAGCAGCAGAATGTTTTGTCCAACCACCTGCTGGATACCTCTGCTGAAAGGATGTCATGGGCATTTCACGTGTAACACATCCCTAGGGAGACCCTATACTCTACCTACCCAACTCTGCTCCCTACAGCCTCTCCCCTTGGCTATCAGCATCCCAGTCTCTGGCTATGCAGGAGAATATGTCTGGAGCCCTTATTGACTTGTCTTTCTCACATAGCGAAGCAGCAAGTGCTACAGGCTCGACTTCAGACCACAGTCAGCATCCATTTTTTACCACCTCCCACTGCCACCTGCCTGGGTCTAAGCTGTTGTAACAGTTCACCCTTCTAACTGATCCTTCTGCTTCCCACCTCCTCCCCTTGCATCTGTTATCAGATGGACTCAGGCCACATCACTACTTTTCCTGTCTTTGAGTAAAAGCCGGCGTTATTACTGTGACTTCTATCATATCGCATGGTCTGGCCTCTTATCACTTTCTCCATTTCCTCCACTCTGGGCCCCTTGCTGTTCCTTGCAACAGCCCAGCCTGCTGCCACGGCAGATCCTCTCTACTTGTTCTTCCCTGGCATGGGATTCCCTGTCCCTTCCTGCTTGATTCCCTCCCTCCTTCAGTGAGGGCTACCCTGTACCCTCTTGCCCCTCAGACTCTCTCTGTGCCCTGTGTCTGCCTTGTTATTCATTCTTCAGCAGTTCGCATCATCCAGCAGTGTCTCTCTCCTACTGGAGTGTAAGTTGCAAGGGCCAGAGACCTTTGTTTTGCCCATGGTTTGTTCCCAAGGCCCAGGACATGGGCAGTAGGATCAGAGCCTCATAAACACTTGTTACTTGGGAAAAAATGACTATTTCCTTGCTTGAGGCATTCTTTTGGCTTAGAGTCATAAATCTGCTTGCCAGGAAGCACTAATAAAGCTAATTATTTTATTCTGTGTTTTCTCTAAAGCATATTTAGTGTCAGATTGATTTAAGATGCAACAAGGAGGATGGCAGTGCCCTGAAAGAGCTCCTCCCCGCTTTCATGCTGGCTCATTTTTACTCCGGGTGCAGCTCACTCTACCTACATTTGGAAGTGTCAGCCTATGTTTTCATATATACCCTGTCATATTATGAAACCAAGGTGGGTCTGAGGGGCTCTGTGGAGATGTGATGGTGTCAAGTGTCATGATTTTCATGTCATTTTCAATCCTGGGTGATTTGCAAAGGATGCATATTATTGTTATCTCCAAGATGAGCAGTTTGCAAATTCCATGCCAGTGCTTTGCTATTCATGACTTCAGTTCTACCTCTCTTGTTTGGGTAATAATTTCTTCAGTCTTTGAAATCCAAAATAATTTGTATTCTAAGGCAAAAAGGTATGGGGTGTTTGGAATCTTTTTCAGGCCATGTCAATCCAATCATAATTACCTAGATGTGGCCATTTGATATTTGCATTGAATCCATGCCCTATGGACCATGCACACAGCCTCTGAGGCCCGGGGTGGAGTGTTTTCTCTCTCTATCTTCTGGCTTTTCCTAGACTTTTCTGAATTCTGTAAGTCTTTTAGTCTATAAGAGCAAAAGATTTTAGGTCATTCACATTTCTGTTTACTAGGAAGCTTTGAAAGAGTGTCATTTGAAAAATTAACAAACCATAAAATTAGCATTTTTGATTGGTGTGATTCTATGAGTATCTTAAAAATTTTATTCGTAAGTATTTTAGGTTTATGGAAGAATAACAAATACAGTTAAGAAAATTTCTAATGCATCCTTTTTAATCCAGCTTCCTAATGTTAGCATCTTGCCTGACTGTGACAAATTGATCAAAAGCAAGCAATTAATATTACTAGTAATAGTATTAACAAACTCCAGATAGACTACGTTGGATGTTTTAACAGTTTTTCTACCAACCTGCTTTTCCTATTCCAAGTTTCAAATGCTGGCTGCCACCTTATTTAGTCATTGGTCTCTGAACTACCTGCAGTCAGTAACTCTACTCTTTTCTTTTTTCTTTTGACCCTGAGAATTGAACTTAGGACCTTGCTCTTGCCAGGCAGATCCTAAGCCACTGAGCTACCTCCCTATCCCAGGAGCTCCTCTTTCAGAGCTTGCCTGGGTGGAGAAGAGGGGCTTTAGCAGGGGAGTGAAGCCATGGATCTGCCTTGCTGGAAAGCAGGTAGAATTCTGCCCCAGGGGCTGCAGAGAGGGGCCCTATGCACTGAGTCTGGCTCACATGTAAATATGATTTGAATTCATTAGCAAAATTTAGCAATTAGGAGATTTCCTAGAAAAGTCAATTTTTGAGGTTTGTTCTTAAGAAACAGGTATCTACTGCTGCCCCAGGCCTGTGTTCACATGGCCCGGAGAGGGGACTGTACCCTTTCCATGGGCCAGTGGGTTGCAGTTCACTTAGACATCGTCCCTTCTGATGCTGTCTGAAGTGAGGTCCCGTTGCACATATGTCACAGATGTGGATGTGTCTGGAGGCCTGGCCCACACTGTCCGAAGGCCCTGCTTTGTCTGGAGGTTTGCTCTCGCTCTTGGTCTCAGCACAGAGTTTTGGCTCCTATGGAGGGCAGCATAGGAGGTGCCGAGAGCGGATGTAGTGCAGACACTGCCTTGCCCGTTACAGAACTGTATGTGTAAGCCCATTGCCGTTGTGAATAGAAATGCATTTAGTTACCAGATGTGATAAAAAATTATGAATGTTTAAATGTAAAAAATTATTACAGAAAAAGATTACCAGGAATCGTTTCAAAATATTCCCTCTTACTTTGAATATTCTTAACTGTAGGTTTTTTTGGGGGGGGGTAGGTTCCCAAAGTGGTTTTATTTTTTATTTTAGGGTCTTGTTTTCTTCTTTTGTCTTTTGGGGACAGAGTTCTAATATGCGGTTCAGGCTGGCCTTGTTCTCATTTTGTAGCCCAGATTGGCCTTGGAACTCGCAGTGATTCTCTTGCCTCAGCCTCCCAAGTGCTGGGAATACAGGCATGCACCACCACACCCAGTCATTTCCTTATTTAAATTGAGTTTAGTTTAACTAATATGTAAGAACTGTGTATTAGGGGTACCATGTGATAGGTCAGTACATGTACACATTGTGTACTGTGTAATCAGGTTAAACATATTTGCATATTTCTTTATGGTTAAAACATTCAAAATCCTTTTTTTTTTTTTGGCTTTTTAAAAATTAGTACAAGTTGTAATATAGGATGGGGATGTTCATTTTAGGGAATTGGCATCTGCCTAAGACATATGTTGGTTATTTTCAATCCTTTTACCCTCCTCTTTCTCTTTCTTCCCCAAACTCTCTCTCATCTTTGAGATCTACTTTCTACTTTTCCATCATCTCTCCTTTAGCAATTTAGCATCTCTCATTTCAGCCATTTATTTATATGTAGATTCTCATATAAGACAAAACATGTCATCAGACTGTGCCATCCTTCCACCCGCCATTTTATTTTGAGACAGAATCTCACTATACCGTTCAGGCCGCTCTTGACTTTACTGTGGAGCCCAGGCAGGCCTCAAACTCATAGTGATACTCTTGCCTCAGCCTCCCTATTGCTAGGATTACAGGTGTACTCCACCATGCCTGACTTCTTGCCATTTTCTGAGACATTTCTGTGTTTTCAGATGGGCTACCTTGATGTCCTAAATAGACTTAGAGCCTTTACCTTTCCTGGTAGTTTTAACTTTGGGGAAGAACCAGAAGTCACACAGAGAGAGATCTGGTGAATAAAGTAGATGAGGACACACCTTGATGATTTACAAGCTTGCCTTTCCACTGGAAGTCACTGCAGTCACTCTAATTTTGATCACGCCTTGTAAAGACACTCAGGAAAAGAGGACTTCCAGAATGGCTTCAGGAAGTGGCAAGAATGAAGGAATAAGTGGGTTATAAGGGAGAAGGGAGTAAGTATTCTGAGGGGGATGCATGGCAATGTTTTTTTCTATGTAATAAAATTTTAAAACATTGCATTGTTTGATCAGCCCTTGTATTATGAGTTGCTGACAGTTAAAATCAGGCAGTGAACTTAGAAATCCAGAATTGTGTGCTGCTTTTGAGAAATTAGCTGGCTTGGCAGCCATGGGGCTATGTTCTCACCTGGCTTGGCCTGGCAGGCTGGGGCGAGCTGCTCCTCTGTGGACCCCAGGCTTGCTAGGTCCCTTACTTGCTTTGGGGCCCTTACCAGGCCACATGGGACTTGAAGTGACACTGGTGACTGCCCAACTTTATAGGGGTAAAACCAGGAGTTTCTTGCTGGTGGTTCTTGACTATAGTTTTTTTTGACAAGGAGTTGTTGAAATAATTGTTTGAAGAGCTTGAGGAGAAAGGGAATTTGGAGCAAGGGCTTGTCTGTGATAAGATTCTAGCCAGGCGTATGGAAAGTTAGCCCCGTGACCTTGGGTCCCTGGAGTCTGCTATAGAACATGCTGTCAGTTCCCTTTATGTCCTCGAGGTCTAGTGATAGATGGATATTAGCTCACAGGGCCCCCCTTTCAGGAGCTTTTCTTACTTGAACACAACTCAAAGCCCTGTATTTAAAGGATTAGGTGGGACTTAAGGCATTCATTGGCTGACATCCCTGTTATCTCCATCTAGGGGAAATGAAAGGGGGCACCCCTCTTTTGGACCATTTTAAAAATGTGAAGCAATGAAAATTCACCCATTATACCAAGATTAAGGAAAATGACATGAACACAGTGTGATGTGAAGAATATAGTATTAGTGCAGTAAATCATGTGTGTGTGTATTTACTATTCTGGATACATCATCTTTCATTTCTTTTTTTTTTTTTTTTTTTTCTTTTGGTCCTGGGGATTGAACTCACGACTGCGGGCTTGCAAGGCAGGTGCTTATGCCACTGAGCTAAATCCTCAGCCCCTTTTTTTTTTAAATTAAAAAAAAATTTTTTTTTATCATCTTTCATTTCTATGTGCTAGAAATAAGTCTGTCCCTAAAATTAGGAAATAGCCTCTTTTTGCCTGTGTGACATATTAAGTCTGCTAGAAAGTTTGTAAGTGGATTTTTTTCCTTCACATTCATCACATAGTTTTCTTTTTTTCTTTTGAACCCAGGGCCTTATGCCAAGCTGCACCCCCAGCCAATTAATTAATTTTTTGTTTTGTTTTGTTTTGAGACAGTGTCTTTGCTAGTAAGTTGTTGATAATTCATTATTTGTTACAACTCACTGGTGGACTAAATGTTTAAGAAAGTGTTGGGCATCTTGAATTTTGAAAGCATATGGCTAGCCATTGTATTTACAAAGTAAATGACTTCAGAAAACCAACTGGCCCCGGTTACAAAAGAGCCCAATCCCTAAAGCCATGTGACGAGCAGTGACTTCTAGTGACTTCTACTTCTCGCTGTTGACCCTTGTGATTTTCAGGCACACACAAGTTACTAGGGTTCTGCCTTCAGACTACCAAGTTATCTTCACACTTTCATCCTGTATCTGTGGAGCTTATGAAAGCATAAGATTAGCACGAGTACCCTGGACCCATGTGAGTTAACGATTAAGGAAACAGCAATTGCAAAGTAGGGCGCCAGGAAGAACTGCTGGTTTTGTGTGGTCTTTATCTCTTCTGCATTGGATATGAAAGATTGGGACCCAGAATCTGAGAACTTGGAACCCACATGGTAAAGTGTAGCCTGCCTTCAGGTACTCTACTTTGGGGGTACTCTACCTTGTTTTTTAAGCTCATCCAGTTTTCCCGACATCTATAAAAGATACTACGTTAGTCATTCTCCAGCTTTACTCACATCTGTGCTGCGAGAAGCATGTGTGGTGTCTTCCATGCCTTTCCATAGTTCAACTCTGCAAATCTTTAATAAAATTGCCTCTTGTAGAGCAGGTCTCTGTTCCCTGCAGAAGTTTGCTTGAGCCTGAGAGCCTGCTTGACAGGGAATGTGGGATGAGCTCAAAGCCCTCATTATACACACAGTCTGTCACTAACCTGACTGTGGAGGCTGGTCACATAGTTCACTTGAAATCATGCAAACACCAGCCAGGTCCCTCTGCCACCACCTTTCGGCAGGTGTGGCTTTTCTTGCCACCCTGTCTGAGGCTGAGCTGGCATCTTTTTTTTTTTTTTTTTGGGTACTAGGGATAGAACTCACGGCCTAGCACTTGCCAGGCAGATGCTTAGGCCACTGAGCTAAATCCCCAGCCCTGAGCTGGCATCTTGTGGCTATCAGGAGGCTCAAGAACTTGAGGTTCTGCTGTCCTGCGCAGGATGCCACAGGGCAGTGTGACAGGCTATGGCAGCTACTTTCTCTAGGTGCCCTCTGCCACCTAGGTTCTAGATAGAAGCTAGGGTGAATTTAGGCTTTAAAACAACGTATTGCAGTAAAAGACACATCACCATTCATTGATTCTCAAGACACTTTTTTGCTTTGAGTACACTTACCCTGCTGTTCTTACTTTGCTGTCTCTCTCATTCATTCTTATGGGAGTCAAACTCAGTACCTCATGCTTGCCAGGCAGGTGGTGTGACACTTGCTATGTCCACATCCTTCTTTCCACTGTCTGAAGCAGTTCACACAAGGAAGTATTTTTTTGTGATTGTCTTTTGTTGTGCTGTTCTGACTTGTTCTTGATGTTGATTCAGAATGTTTACCTTTCACAGTAGTTTTGGCTTTGGGGACAGCCAGAAGTTGGTGCCAGATCCAGTAAGTAAGGTGGGTGAAGACACAGTTTAATATTTTTCTGAGTGTGATAGCACTTGGTAGCAACATTCACGTACTTCTGATTGTGTCTCATAAAGACATGCAAGAGGACTTCCAGAACTGCTTCAGAATGATGGGATCAGTGCATTCAAAGCAAAGGGGGAATATTTAGTGTGAGACGAAAGGCAATGTGTCTTTTACTGTAATAAATTCAGAAAAAATTAAATGGTCACTGTGTACTTTGTACCTTCTGTGTAAATTATTATGTTTAATATACAAATATAGAATAAAAATAGAAACCCAACAAATGATTGTGTACCATGTGCCAGATAAGCTTCTAAATGATTTGCTTTCATTTGATCCTCTCAGCAACCCTGCAGTCACTAGGGTGATAAATTTCCAGTGCGAGAGGTTAGCGGGCTTGCCCACCCTCCCAGACTGGCCCAGGCTGTCCAGGCCTGAGTCTCTGAGAACCTGGGCCCGCAGACCAGATCTTGAGCTTTAACTGCTCACTTTCTGATCTTTGTTTGCATTGTTTTCCTTTTCTCCTGCCACCTGTCTAAATATTTCTTGTCTTCAAACACATGTGCAGCTCTGAAGTGACATTTTCATTAAGGAGTCCATGCTGCATTCCTGTGTGCTTTTTCTCCCCTCAATTGGAACCAACTGAGGGATGTCTCCTTTGTTGCTGTGGGTTATCCTGCCCTTTTCAGTATGTTTTTCCTGGTTGTTTCTTAAGTATCAATTCTGATATTGCAAACTTTATTGTCAGTGCTTCTAAGATGGGGGAACAGGGCTTACACATTTTTCTTTTAAAATTTTCAAAATACTTAGCACAATAGTGAGTGAATTCATTAAAAGCATTTAGCAAACAGATGTGGGGTATTTGTTCGGGATGCAGTCCACTGATTGATCCTGCCCTGATTTCCTCTTTAGAGTAGAAATCAGTGTAAAAGCAGTTTTCAGCTGGGAGTAGTTTTGTCCAACAAACATTTGCCAATGTCTGGAGTTTTTTTTTTTCTTTTAATTTTTAGAATCAGGGTTTCCCTAAGTTGCCCATGCTGGCCTTGGACTCTCCATCCTCGTGCCTCAGCTGCCTAAGTGCTGGGATTATAACTGTGTGCCCCAGTGCCCACTATGGGAACATTTTTGATCGTTACCATTGTGTTTGGGATGCTAGTGGCACCTTGGAAGTAGAGGCCAGGGCTGCTGATACACATCTGTAACGAACAGATAAAAGAATTATCTGGTCCCAAATATCAGAGAAGCTAAGGCTGAGAAACTGGTCTTGAGGTACCCATATGACTTGCCCTGCTGATTAGACCTGAGTGGCGTCTGCTGCAGCTTTGGGGAACAATTTTGCTTTCATGATGTAGGAACTGCCTGCCCCTTTCCTGTTTTCAGCAGCTTCTGCCTGCAGCATGGGCTTGAACCTAGAGATAGGGCATCATTGTGGTGATAAAAATCAACATGCTGAGGACAATAGAATGAAAAGATCAAATGTGTTCAGGTTTTCTCTTTGAACTGGACATTGCTGATATACCACAGCAGCCTGATGTGGGAAGGAACTAATAAGCCTGGTGTTTTACCTAATCAAAGGTGTCTCCACCAACATTTCTGATGGCATCACCTGCTGCTTGGGATGGACTCCAGGTAGGAGATTGTAACCGTTCAGACCAGTCACAGTTCTCGCTTACAACAAGTGGAATTTGATACCCAAAGCATGGACCTTATTTTAGGGCATTTGAATTTACCTGGTCATTTTCTCCCACACTTTCCATAGATAATGGTGTGAGTCCTTCTGACCAAGTCGGTAGGTTTGCTGGCAGACACTCTTTCAAGTGCTTTGGAGGGATGGGTATCGAACCTAACACCCTCTTCTTGGGTGGGTCTCACAGCCAGAGTCCAACAGGAAGTGATCCTGCCACATGTGAAACTTCTAGCCCTTTGGTTTCCTACTTACAACTTTACAGTCCTCACAAATTCCCCAGATGCTTTTGATGTTTTGCCCATGTGAACAAGCTAAGGAAGGCACTTTCAGTGGCTTGGGTGCCCTCATCTGTCCTGTGTCTTAGATAGCATACAGGAATACTGCTTTCATCTGGTTTGTAATTTAGTCCACAAGTTAGTAAGGACCTCAAGCCCTCTCAGAGTAAACGTCTGAGACTTGCTGTCATCTTGATGATGCTCTTTGTAGAATAGTCCTTTTTAAAAATTAAAAACATTTTATTGTGATAAAGGCACATGCAATTCACCAGCTTAACTGCTTTTCTTTTTAATGATGCTTTGCATATGCTAGGCAAGTGCTTCACCGCTGAGCCTCACCCAGGCTCCTTAACTGTTTCTAAGTGCACAGTTCAGCAGCACAAAGTATGTTTGCAGTGCTGGGCCCCACTCTCCCCCAATTTTCCATCTTGTTGGCTGGGTAGCTTCCACAGCAGGTGGGGCGAGGCATGTGGTTATTACATACGTGTCGGTTTGCTGTTCACCCAGCTGTTTGTGCCCCTGCCACAGAATGCTTCCATGTGGATCAAGAAAGGTTTCTTTGGCTGGTTTTCCCCATCTAAGACAGTAGCTAGCCATTCATTCAGTGAGTTTGCTGGAATTGAATTATAGTCTTTACAAGCTCATTAGGTGGGCATCTAAGTAGAGGTGAGTTTGGAAAACTAGAGATTTGGTTTAAAGAGAGGAACCATGTGGAGGCAGTGAGGATTCTTGGATGACAAGGTATAAGCCTTACCGAGTCACTTAGCTTAAAATATTCTCCCGACTTAGCACAAGGTCCTAGCCTGGAGGGATGTGTGTGGGTGTTTTTCCTGACACCTCTTTCCTCTCACCATCCCGAATGGTGGCTCCCTTAGTTCTCCACGCCCTCCAACAGCCATGTCCATTCCTGCTGGAGCTGAATCACAGATGCTGAGTGCTGTTGAATGTTGAGTTAATTGGGCCTTTTCTTCCTTTTCTTTTCTTTTTTCTGCCAGCATTATGTGGTCTCTTGAATTCACGAATTAGGCATTAGGTTGTGTTTCTCAGGCCAGCAGCCTAGCGTACTCTTTTCAGACCCGCTGACCTCCTTTGGGAAGGATGCCTTTCTGTGCATCATTAGCGAATGATGAGGAGAAAATGGAACCTTCTTCAGGGAGCCTTAACTATAGCTTTCGCCTTGCAGATGGTTTGGGGCCCTCGTCACAGTGGCTCACTTCACAGGTTATCTGCTGAGAGTAGCTTATGCTGTTGTTTTTGTGGCATCATAAGGGTTAAGGAAAGTCAGTTATTTGAGTTTTTCTCAGAAAGTGTCCTCTAAAATGAACTAAATCAAGTTGCATCATTGGGATTTCCTAATGTGGGTGGTGGTTGTCAATTTTTTTTTCCTTAAACCTGAAAAGTAAGACTAACCACAAAAACTCACATGGTTCAAAAGCCTCAGAATATTGGTGATGCTACTATTATAGTTTTAAAAAAATGTTTATTGTCTTGAGAAGATCTTGTGTACTCCACATGATATGTTAGGGATACATCTAGTTCAGAGTTTTGAGGAATTCTTTGTTCAATGGAGGAAGAACCTGGAACTATTTAAGAAGTACCTTTCTTTCTGACAAGTAGGTGATAAATAGTATTTCAGCTTTGCTCTCTGGGGACAGACGTATGGCAGGCACATTGTTTTGGATGGAATATTTGTGATTACTTCACATTTCTAGGGGTGATCACCTCAGAGTTTGAAATCATATCTGTTATGGTTTTATGTCGGCACAGGCTGAACTTTTTTAGTTTAACTGAGTTGGTAGTAAGCTTTTAGCCTGAAAGCTTGGGCTGACTTGTCTTTTTTACTGATTTTTGCCCATATAAGGAGTATACAGAAGTGCTTTATTAAAAATAACTTTTTGATAATAAAAACTAGTATCTAATTAATATTGTCCCAACCTAATGCATGGACCAGTTGTTTGTGAACTAAATTGTGAGCACAGTTTGTATTGAATGTTGGCTGTTGACTTAAAAACCTCAGTGTCACACTGCCTGTGATTTTTTTTTCCCTCTGTGGAATAAAAAGTAGATTTTATTGCTGAGTGAGGCATTGTAATTGTCATATACTTCTGTTTCTGGGCATGTTAGATGGCAGTAGAGGAAAAGTGGGACTATGAAGGTAAGGGAGGTATTCTAATTAATGTATAAAAATATATGTGTTTTTGTTAATTTTCTAAGGTTTAGATCGCATGTTAGGGATAAAGTATCCACACTGGAAAATCAGTTGATTAAATAAAATGTTAGCTGCTGTGGTGTGAATGTGCCCATTCCAAAATTCAGGTATCACCGATGTGACAGCATTAAGGAGACCTGTAAGTGGGCCTTATGCCCGGGGGCCCCTACCTTGCTCCTGGATGAAGGCTCTGTGAAGCAGGCTTAGCTGACTTGGTAGCCCATCTTCCTTTTGACTTCCTCTGTACAAGGGGGCAGCCTAGGGCCTGCTGCACCTTGATCTTGGACTTCTCAGCTCTCAGGAATGTTCAGAAATAAATTTCAAAACTGGGCTAATAAATTGTCCAGTCTCAGATAGTTTGTTATAGCAGCACAAATGAAGGCACTGCCTGTTATATATTAGAACATTTACAGGCCATTGAAAGTGGAAATGATCACTTTTCTCACGGAGGCCAAGCAACAGCCTTTTCTTAGGTGCAAAACTATTTGGTCTTCTCCCAACCATGTTTCCCTGTGAGAGTCTGGCATGTGGTACTGTCT
Source organism: Dolichotis patagonum (assembly GCA_004027295.1). Lineage (NCBI taxonomy): Eukaryota > Metazoa > Chordata > Mammalia > Rodentia > Caviidae > Dolichotis > Dolichotis patagonum. Next base: position 12,286 of record PVJX010018740.1, read on the forward strand.
CATCATAAGGAAGTGCCTTGCCTGAGTAAGTCCTAGTGGCTGGTTGCTGCCTGCTGTGTGAGAACCTGTAACTGGCTGGCCGAGTCCAGCCCCCCTCACAGACAGTGGCAGTGAGCGAATGTGCACTGCACAAGGCAGGGGCTTGGCATGTGCACTGTTTCAGAAGTAAAACAACTCGGAGCAACCAAAATGGGCACAGCAATGGTGTGAATGTGACTACTGTACTGTACAAATCTGATGACAATTTTATTATGTAGTTGTTATGGCCAAGCATACTGATCATTTAGCTTAGTGGTGACCACCAATGCTAGTGTATGGCAGTATGTGGTTGGTGTAGAGTTACTGTTGGCATCATGGGCTGTCCTTCTGTTTCAGGATGGGCACTAGGGGTTGTGGTGGCAGGCTTCTTGTGTTTTGTGAAGGGAAGCACCCTGTTGGCTTGTCCTGCCAGATGGAAGTCTGTGGATGCCACTATAGCTAAGACTATCCATCCTGGCTAGCAAGGGCAACAGGAGGGTTTGGACTGGCTGATTCTCATGGACACCTGCTCAGCCTTGCTGCCCAGAGCTTGCAGGGTGGCACAAGTGGGCTGGTGTTCCAGGACACTGTTCACAGATGCATTCTTTGATTGCTGGCTTCCCCAGGTCACTGAGGCGTGTTTTGCCTATTAATGAGGATATTCTGGATCCCAGGCAGACAGAAGTGGCAGCCATTGAGCTGGCCCAGGGTTCAGGGATAAATATGCGGAGCAAGGCTCAATGCATGTGTGTGTATGTAGATCTCTGGTGGCTGCCTGCTGCTCCAGTGGTGTGCTAATTTCCCACCCTGAACTTGCCTCTCTTGCTGAGTCACAGAAGAGAAACTAGAGTGGGAATCATTTCCTCGGGGTGTGCTGATGGTTGCTGTGGGGAAACCAGGAGGCCCATGAGGGTACATTTTTCCAGTTTCTAGGTCTGAGGCTGGGGTGGATTGTGGTCAGTTGCTGCAGTATTTCTTGCTGTGTAAATGGAATGTTTGGCCACACCTGACTCAATGGTTTAGCCTCTTATGAAAATCAAAGGACCTTTTTTTTTTTTTTTAAATAAACTGGAAAAGAAATTGGAAAGAATTTAACTTGTTTTTGAACATGATACCATTGGCCCAAATGAATTTAAGCATATTAAAGGAATGAAAAGATGCTTTACTGCTGCCAGCCAGGCAGGGCCATCACTTTGCAGGTGCATCAGCTTCCAGGTGGGGGATGCCAAGTGCAGCCTCTTCAACCTTCCCAGGATGGGGCAGCACAACCTTTGTTCATTATCTTTCCACATGTGTGTTTTGAAACTATACTCCACTTAATATAGTATTGAGTTAGGAAAGGCAGTATTTGGGCTTTCCCCTCCTTTATCTATTTTAAAAGAAATTTGGGAAAGTCACTATTTCCTGTGTGTTTTAGTGGAGGAGGGAAAGAAGGAAGGAGAGACTGACTTTCTGTTTCCCGTTGCACTGAGAATACTCTGCACTGAGAAGAGGGAATTGAAAAGCTATCTGAGCTCCTGCAGGGAAAACCATCAGAGGCCACTCAGGTGTTCAGCATGCACATTCTTAATTTTCTGTTGAGTTTCTTATCTCTCCCTTCTTTAGTCCTTAATTTCCAGAGGCCCATCGACATCTCTGATAAACCACATCTTTCCACTTTTTCCATTATGTGAAATTCAGCTCAATTACCAGAAAGATTAAAAAAAACTATTTTCCAAAATTACTTAGTTTTTCCTCTGTCATATTTTCTGAGCCAGTGAAAGGAGAAGGTGGGGACAGCTAAGGTCAACACTGCTGAAATCATTGTCCCCTAGAGGAATATTTGGCCCTGTGGCTCTGCAGGGGCTGTGGAGAAAGGCTGAGTTAGAGGAATGTGTTGGAAAGGCTTAGTGCACAAGACCCAGCTGGAATCTTCACTCACTTGAAGTGTGACAAAGCTCAGCTTGATTCACATTGAGGAATGGATGTGCTGACAGCCATGTGCATGTGATTTTGGGATTATTAACTGAACTGAAATGTCCAAGCCACCCCCGAGTTTTACATAGCAACCTTGAAGAGTGGGAGTTCTCAGGAAGCCAAGGCTTTCCTGGTTCAATTGAGGTTATCTGAAAACCATTCGTTTTCAAGCGTCCTGGGAATCTTCCTAAGAACAAGGGAGTAAGCCCTGGGTGGGTTCCCAGAGAGTATGCTTTCCTAGCCCTTTTTGGTTGAGATTTTCTATTTTATTTTTTTAGTATTTTAGGGGCTCTTGATAAATTTTTTCTTTTGAGATCAGTGTGTAATTGAGCTGGTTTTGAAGTTTTCCCCTAATTTTGCATTAAAAAAAATCCCTGTTTCCTTACTTTTGTCTCATTTTTCTCTAAAATGAAGCAAAATTTTTCAGTTATTTTATGGTTCTGTAAATTTTGATGTTCTTTTCCTAGAAATGGAGATGTGTAATTGTAAAACGGTGTATTTGGCTTGGATGGACCCGTGAAGTAAATGAAATTAGTTTTATGTTTCTTCCTAGACTCCTAGTCTGTACCTTTCTGTTTTCTACCTCTGTGCAAGCTTGATATCAGCAAATTAGTTGACTTTTGATACTAATTTACATGACTTTAATTTTTATGTCACCCTCATAAAAAAATGACTTCAGTAACCTGTTACCTCTTCCAAAAATACTTGCAGTTGAAGCTTTGCCTGTTGTTGGTGTGAAAGGCTTACTGTGCTGCTGGAGGAGTTTAGAACCTCTGAGTTTTGAGTAAGGGTACTTTCAGTCATGCTCTTGTCCTCCAAACTGATTTCATCTTATCAGGTTGTAAGCTGGCTGTGAGTGGCTTCCACTCAGGCTGAATAGTGCCGGCATAATGGAAAAGCTTTGTACCTGAAAGTTTCTGGAACTTCCAGGAAGAGTACGTTTGCTTTTTCCTCTGAGAGACTAAAAAGTAAATAGGGACTGTCATATTCATTATGCCTAGAGTTGTCATCTTCCCATGTACTTGTATTGAATCCAATTTAGCAATCATTTATTTAATACCAACCACAAGTAGTTAAAACTGCTACACCAAGCCAGACATTGTGGTGCATGCTTGTCAATTCCAGCACTTCTGAAGCTGAGGCAGGAGGATTCAGGGCCAACCTAGGCTGCATAGTGAGTTCAACTCCAGTGTAAACTAGATGATGAGACATTGTTTCAAACAAAACAAAACAAAACAAAACAAAACCCAACAATAAAAACCCCACTACATCAACCATAGGAAAACCACCTATTTGTTTGCTGATATTCTCAGTGGATGAACAACTTAGGTAGTCAGTATCTGACTGATACGGAATGGCTTAAGATTCTAGACCTGGGAGTATTTCTCAGGATGCTAGTAGACATGAAAAACTGAGTTTTGAACTAGTAGATTTGGAAGAAGATGGGCTAGGTGAAGTCTGTTGCTGGAGTGACCACAGGGAACATTTGGTCAGCATTTCCCAAATTTACAGGTGATCCTTTATTTTGCTTTATTTATTCCTTTTGGAGCACTGTAGGGAATTATTGTGACATGGACAACTCTTTGGCAAATGATGCTCTAGAATAGAAAAAAAAATAAAGCTATTTTATATTGGTGTGATGCAGTCATTATTCAGGGACAAAAAACTTCTAATACTGGGTTCCTGTGTCTAAGTGTCTTCATCACTAATATAAGCAGTGGTGGTAGTTAAGCTTGATTGTGTGAACTTGACTGTCTTGGACGCAATCCCTGGGATTGGTGTAGCATGCTTTTGCGCATGTCTGAGCAGGTTGTGGAGGCCTGGCTTTGGGGTCCATGTCTGGTCCCTGACCCCTCCCTTTCTGGCACTGTTCCCCTGCTCTGCTTCTTGGCTGCTGTGAACTAAGTATCTTTGCTCTGTCACACTGTTCTGCCAGGAATTTCCTACCTTGGTGCCAGTAGACCATAGGCTGAATCCTCTGAAATTCTGAGCCACATTAGACCTCTTGTCTTTTAATCCTGGGTGTTGGGTGTTGTGTCCCAGCCAAATGAAAGCTAACTAATACACAGTGTTTGCATTTTCCAGGGACTTTATTGAAATTTCAAAGGGCATTTCCTCTAGAATGGCATTACTGGGAAGTAAGAATTACTTGTTTGCTATGTAAATGAGAAGATAACTTGACCAGAATGTCATTTATGACGCTCATAACATGCCTGACAATTTCTTCGTAAGTTGATGAGAGTAAAAGGAAACGCTGACACTTGTTTGTGATAATTGTAGATTAGCACAGAGCAATAAGTAATAATGTAGATCTTGTATACCTTTCACTCAGTTTCCCCAACAGGAACATGTTATGCAACAATATTGTAGCGTTGTTTTTTGAAATTCAGTATGCCTAGCACATACTTATGTGTGCATATATGTGTGTATGTGTAGTTCCGTGCAATTTTATCACACGGAAATTCGTGTGTTTCCCACCACACACTACAGAACAGTTCAGTCTCAAGGATCCCAAGTGTATCCTTTTATAACTGTAGCCAGCTCCTCCCTCCTCCTTTCTCCAAACCGTCTCTGGCAACCACTAATTCTACATCTCTATAATTTTGTTATTTCAAGCCTGCTCTATAAATGGAATCATAAAGTATGTAACATTTTGAGATTGGTTTTTAACATGTTGGCTGTTTTTAACTCTGCTTCCAATCTTTGCGGCAAGCCTACAAGTTAGGACCACGAAGTCTTTTTCATGAGTGGTAAAGTGTGGACTGTGACGCCTGGTGGACAGGAACCAGGGGGGAGTCTAGGTACATCCCCTTCTCCACTGCTGCTCCTTTCACCAGGCACTGGCCATCCCTGGAGCATGCACATGCTCAGCTCCCTTTATATATTTGGTTCTTTTCTCTTCTTCTGTACGTGAAGTAAAATTTGTTAATTTTTCATTTTTATATCTTTAATGTTGTGGGTGTGGTGCGGTCCTGGGGAAAATGAACCTACAGCCTTGAGCATGCTAGGCAAGGACTCTTCCACTGAGCCGGAGACCCTATCTTTGACTTTGGAGAAGGAGGATTAGGTCACATTATTTTGGAAAGTCAGAGGTTGGTGTACTTTTGGTCCAGCTCTGTTGTGACCCCTGTCAGAGTTTTCTGTGCGGACATCTTCACCACCTTGACACCGTGGTACAGGTGCTGAGGATAGCTGTCATGTAGGCAGCAAAGGCAGAGCTTTTTACACACCTTTTCTTCAGTCCTTAAATAGGCATTTTTGGCTTGCAGCATACCCAAGTGTAGTACATCGCCTACCAGCTTCAGTTGCTGTGGTGCTAAACATACCCTGGACCCTGGGGACCGAACCCACTGCCAGCAAGAATGGGGGGAGGGAGCAAAACATGCTCGTTACTATGAATCACAACAGTGCCAGATGCTATGTATTTAAGGGAAAACTCAGTATTAGAAAATAAGCCTTTTTAAACTTCTGTATAGGAGGTAGTTTTTAATAAGATTAGGAAATGGCAAAAGGTAAATTTCCATGGATCATTGACATACCTTCCCCCTTCGTTTTTCAGCACCTTTGCCCTCGCTGTTGCTTTGCGTGAAAAGCACTTTCCCAAGATTGCTGCACCCCTTTTATTTCCTTTCAGATCTCACGCAGTATTTATCTTTCCCTTGTGATACTTAAAATTGTGACACCCCATACTCACTGTATCCTTTTTACTGTTTTTGTCCATCCCAGTTTGGTCGGCATTGAAGTGCCCTTTTTTTTTGTTTTTGTGACTATGGGTTGTTTTCTTCCTGCTAGAATGTAAACCTCTGAAGGGCAGAGGATTTTGATTATTTTGTTCACTGCTCTGTCCTCTACATTTTAGAGTAGTGTCCAGTATGTAAAGGAGCTTAAAAGATATTGTCTGAGTAAATGAATGTTTTTAAGGGTGAAAAATGAGCAACAGCTCTTTTACAGGACATGAGAGAGTAATCATGTACGTGCACATTATTGGTAAGATGTTCCTTTGAAAATGGTTGAGTCAGCTTAGTACAATTGTATCCTCATTGCTACTTAGAGTATGCCTCTAGGAGTGACTTTTCCAGTGGAAAATGATCAACATTGGGGAGCGCTTTGAAAGGGAAAAGAAATTAAACCAGCAGATCTAAGTAATTGAACCTTATAAACTATCCTAGAAATGTTTATACTTCTGCCAGATTGAAGTATGAGTTCAGTGTTTGCATAACCACCTGTGTAATTACTCACATTAACATGCCAGCAAGTATTTGCTGAGCTGCAGTCTTCAATTTTGCAATAAAAGTATTTTCACATGTTGGCTGCTACTGAGAAAATTGGTTTCCTTCATACACTTGGAAAGCTTAGGCTTCTGTTTGGATTTGGGTGGGGGTGTGGTCTCATGCTTTGAAATATTTGCTTGCTTGGAGGAAGTGGGATCCAAGATGGAAATAAACTTTTGCTTTCAATTTTTCCTCCTTAGGAGGAGGAAGGCAAAAACAAATAAATAGTACTGTAGGGATAGGTAGGTAATACACACTGTGGTTACAGAAACAGTGTTGCTTTTGACATAGCTGCGTCTGGCCATGGAAGCTGGGAGCTGGGTGCAAGCTTCGTCCCCTTGGGGTGTTTTAGTGGCTTGGCACCGGTGTAGAGGTTGGTGCTAGTAGAGCAGCTGGGAGCTGGGTTGCTGCTCTGGCTGGGAAAGGTCTCCTAGGGCAGGGGTAGCACCTGACGCTCCAGTGTCCTCAGGACTCACAGCTGTGTGTGATGTGGCTGTTTGTGCCTTTCTTGTGACGAGGTCTTGTGTGGATTAAGAATGACCAGGAGAATAAGGCTTGGAGAGGGAAGGGTTAAGGGAAACTATTAAAGCAACAGGGAAAGAATTAACACTGTTCTGTTGAACAAGCCCCCGTGTGTCAACATTTCACATTCAAACAACCACACTTTTATTATCCACAGACACCTCCCAACTGCCTCTCTTGTGCTGGATTTGGACTTTTCTGTGTCAGCTGACCGCTCAGGAAAATTCCGAGCACACAGTGAGGGAAATTTAGACAGTTCAGTCTTTTGGAATTCCCTGATGCTCACTGGCATCAGCTGGGACACCTTCTCTCTGTTAGTTAAAGGTATTGTTAAACTTACATAATTAATAGAGGTCAGACAGTATTTACTTACTTTCTGAAAAGTCATTAACTGTCCTGTTCCCAAGGGAAATGAGCCCATTTGAGTCACTTAAATCACACTTTTTCCATTTCTTGAAATAATTTCCATTTCCCTGTCCTAACAAAGTAGGTGGTTGCAGAGAGGTTGAGACAGAATTACAAATCCATCAGGGCGAAGTTAGCCCTGTGCATCACTCTTAGAACTCCTGGAACAGATAGCTACCATGACAACTTCCTAGTAAGCACCAGCTGCATATAGATCAATGCTTTCAAATGAAACCAAAGGAAAACAGTCAGTTCAGGGAGACAAAACAGAGTTGACGCAGAAATTTCACAGTCTACAAGATGCAAAATGGTACAGGTACAGGCTCACCAGTAACGCAAGAACTGCCTGCTGGTTCCCTGAATCTTCCTATGAAAATGTATGCATCCCACCACACTCTTTGGAGACCTCTTTCTGCATTTCAGGTATAGTTGAGATATCTAGACATGGAATTAATGGAACTTTTGCATGCATACAGTCTTGCTTTATACTTTAATATAGGTGGTTTCAGCTATGTGTATCATTGTCTTTCTTCCCAGACTCATGTTTGCTGACCCAAAACACTGTAGTTAATTTGTCAAAATATGTTGTATCGACCAGCACGATATCTGGAATGATGCAATTATTGATTTACAGTGAAGAATTGTAGTGAAGCATTTCTATTAGGGTTTATCCTTTGCAGTTTCAGCAAGGAAAATTTCACACGGTTCTAGTTGCCAGTTATTTTGAATTTAAACTCCATACATGATGATACAATAGGTCTTTCTAGAGGAGTGTAAGTTTATCTGCGTTTGTTGGAGGCCCTTCTTAGGCTAAGTACAGTTAGTCTGGTATTACATGGGAGCTTCCTGAGAGGGAAGATGGAACTGTTGGGTAGATCGGACTTGTGTCCTCTTCTCAGGAGTCTTACACAGGGAACTCATTATATGTAACTTGGTTTTACCCATCATGGGAGCCTGTGCCATCAATGCCATCAGAGCAGAGCCTAGAGCCTCTGCATCCTTTTGATGCGAGGCCTCCTTGCAGTTGAATCAAATGCTGTATTTTGATTTTTTCCCAAGTTAGTTCAGAACATCCCACAGCTGCTTCTGGTTTACTCTGATGCTTGACACTCCTGTTCCCCATGGCCTGGCTGCTGTGGGTTCACACCACCACAGCTGTCTGGGCCTGGCTTCTGCTCTGCCCTGTCCCTTCCCATCTGCCACCTCTCCTTACTTGCTCCCTTGTTATTCAGGAAGGTGGCAAATTCCCAGAGAAGCTGCTGACTGTCTGCTCTCGAGGTTCACAGTGCCCCCTTTCAGCAGCAGTGCTCTCCTAGGCGGAGAACTGGCTCTCGGCGTGTCAAGGTCACCTTGGAGTGTGTTTTGTGTGGTTGGGTGTTGATTTCTCCCCTTGACTGGGAGACTTATAGGAACACTGAAAGGGACTTTCATGTAAGGCAGCTGTGGCCTCTCCTCCCACCCAGTGCAGTATTTTGAAAGCTGAAAGTCTTGTTGGAAGCATATAGGGGGAGGATAGTTTGTGGTCCAGGTTTCCCTGTTTGTAGACCACATTGCTTACCTTGGATGATTCCTCTTCCTAGAGGAGGCGGTTCTGGCCTCACCTCCCTCCATATGCGATACATCCACAGGGAGCTGTTTTCCTTGTCGCCTCCTTTAGAGCTTACTTGACTCTACTTCCAGCATGGCTCCGGGAAGCTGTTAGTGTAAGCATAAAAACAAGTGCATTAAACTCAGAATAAAACACTGAGTTTCTATCTTCTTACCAACTTCATCAGAAAACAGTGATAAAGTATGTATCAATATAATTATAGTAATTAAATATTTGAAACCTGCTCAATAGGGGACCTTCTTCATGCTTTTGTGAGTTGGTATTTTTGTTCCAAACCAGGAATCTATGTGGCTTCCTTTTTTCCTCAGGACCTTCATGGGGGTACAGAATAGTAAAGGAGAGGAGGGGCTTTGCATTAACCACAGTGCCAAGCTTCTTTGAGAGGAGTTTTATTTTACACACACACACACACACACACACACCCTCTCTCTAGCCTTTCCATCATTGTGTTTATTTTTCCATGTGTATATTCCTTTGTTAAGTATAAAGACACAAATGGCTTGGCTAGTAAAAAGTGGAAAATAATTGTAGACCGTCCACATGATATGCTTGTTCCTAGGAGTAAAAAACAGGAATATTTTGTCATTTGCCTTGCATGGATGGAGCCACACAGCTACTGCATTTGTGTGGGCTGATAAAATCCGGACAGGCTTGTGTCCTCCTAGCTCTGCCACCCTGGTGAGCTGTTTTACATTAGGAAGTGGGACGATTAAACTTTAAGGCCAGTGGAGGGGTGGACCAGGGTCTGTGTCGTCTGTTTTTATTCACTAAGCAGGTTTTATACAGTGCCTTCCGGGCAAGAGGCAGTGTGTAATTTGGAGACATTAGCCTTGGCATCAAACAGACCCCTGTGGGAATCCTGGCTCAGTTACTGTTGACTCTGGCCTCCAGCACCATTTATAAGTCTGTTTCTTCATCTATAAAACTGGAATATGGTGATCATGACTACCTGTAGGGTTACTTTGAGAAATCAGAGGATGTGCTGTTCGGTGTTGGGGTTGTGCCTGACTTGGGTACTGAAGAAGTGTACAGGGTGACTCTTGCCTTACAGGACCTTAGGGTCCAGTGGTCTGGAAAACATATGTTCTGGGGAGAGGGGGACAACCCCCACCTGGTGGGACATGAGAGAGCCTTTATAGAAAAGTAGGATTGGAAACATGGTGTTGGATGCAGCCAGGGAACATGTTTCCTTTCTCTGCCGATGAGTCCATGCACTGTGGTGCAGTGGTGCCAGTTGCGATTTTAAATGGGGCATGAAGGATATGGAGTCTTTGGACAGGGGGAAGAGGGATGAAGTTGGGTTTGGTAGGTCTTTCAGTAAGTAGGTGGCGAGACCTCTGGCTGGCTTTTGGCATTAGGGGCTTGATGAGCAAGTTCCACGTCTCTGCTTGCTTAGATCACTGAAAGCTGGGCAGTTCGAGTCTCCTACACCTGTGTAGGTCCGGCTTAGGGTACAAGGCCTTGTTTTCCCCACACAGATTCCATTAAGTTTTGTGCATAGAGCTGTGGTTATCCCCTCACACCCAGGGTACTTTTCAGCAGTCACCTTGCAGTGTGGTTAAGCAAACCAAAAGATTCACTAGCTTTCTACCATTCTTTTGCTTCAATTTATCCAGAGTTCATTTCATTGAGTAATGCATAAGGAAAACCAAGATGTGTGAGGTCATGTCCTAGTTCTGTTCTGTTTTGCTTTATTTTCATTTAATTTAGTTTTTAGAGACAGTTCTCACTTCCTTTCGGCTCACGCTGTGTACTAGGCTGGCCTCGAACACGCTGCTCTCCTCCTGCCTGAGCTGCCCAAAGTGCTGGGGTTACAGGCATCTGCCACCACACCCAGCCTTGTCCTAGTTGTTTTTTATAGCCTAAAAATTTGCTATGTCATTTTTCCTTTTCTGTGGAATTTCCTCTACTCTTACAAGACTCTCAAAGCTTTAATTGCACCATGGCATAAATTAGGTGTCAAGAAAAGATTGTTTTAAACCATTGGGATTGTGGTTTTTTTTTTTTTTTTAATGTCAGATGTTGGGTAGATTTTAGGTATAACGAAAAACCAGAGCTACTAGAAGGAAGCAGCGTATTTGATTATATTGTAAAATGACTTGATTTTGGTAAAATTGTCTAAGTTACCTAAAAACACAGTATTTTGTTGGCTATTCAGCATTATATGATACTCTAAAGTAGGGAGCGGCAAACTTTTTTTTAAAATTTTATTTTATTAAAAGGCCAGATAGCAAATATTAAGACTTAGCAGCCGGTTCTCTACTGCAAGGATTCAATGCCACTGTTGCAGGTGACAGCAGCCACAGGCAATATGCAAACAGGGCCATGTGGCTCCTGTGCAGTACAATTTTATGTGCAGAAATAGATCAGATCAGAGTTGGGTCTCTGACATAGTGTGCCAGACCATAAATAAAGGAGATTTCATTCAGTTAACAAGGTAAGTGGAAATTAAAATTAGATAAATACAAAGTTTCCAGATAACCCACAACAGGCTAAAGTTCTTCGCTGTCATCGTCATCTACTCCTCAACCTTCTCCTTCTTCTTCATTTTATTTGCTTCTGCAGTAATCTACCCTTTCCAGTTTCATTTTTCAGCATTTTAGTTACCCAAGGTCAACTGTGGTCCAAAAAATATTAAATGGAAATTTCAGAAATAAATAACTCACACATTTAGGATTGCATGCCATGTGCATCTTGCACTGTTACTTTTGGCCTCTCTTGATGTGAGTTGGTCCTTTGTCCAGTGTATCCACGATTTAGCCACCCACCCATTAGTCACTTAGTCTTGATTATCAGATCGATTCTTGCCGTATCACAGCGTTTTGCATTCCAGGAGCTCTTATTTTACTTGATAACATCAGAATGGTGATGTTGACAATTATTACATTATATTGTTATAATAGCTCAATTTTATTTCTAATTATTGTTAATCTCTTATTGTGACTAGTCTATAAATTAATATTCATGGTGGTTTGTATGAAAAGGCAGAACATACATATACATATGATAATAGTAGATAAGATAATAGTAGATAAGTACATATGCTAGTATGATATATATTTATATATACATACACATATGGGGGATTTCAATACATCCACTCTGGGTTTTTGACCTTTATATTTATTTGTTTTTTGAGAAAGGTTTTTGCTGTGTAGTATAGGCTGGCCTTGAACTCGCTTATGTAGCTTAGGCTGGCCTTGAATGTATGGCGGACCTCCATACATTCAAGGATTATAGGGTGCTACTACACCCAGCTGAAAGGTTTTTTTGTTTTCACTGCTGGAATATTGAACCAAAACCTCATGTGTTAGGTGTGTGCTCTGCCCTTATGGTGCTACAGTGTTGACCCCACTATGGGTTTTGAACTAAGTTTCATGTTTGAGAGTGAATTTATAAATAAACCCCAAACCATATATAATTTTTTTTTTTTAAAAATCTGAGACCTGAGGTTCAAAACAAGCCTCTATTTATTAGCAGCCAATTTACAAAATCTCTTCTTCCTGCAGGGCACTGTGCAAAGCATTGGAGATTTACAAAGAACTTAGATATAAGGCTTTCCAATGTGGAGCTGGAGCCTGCACTTTATTCTCATTATTGCCAGATATGGCATATGCTTGGGACCAAATCAAACGTGTGACCTGGTGTACCAAGAAACCTTACTGCAAATCGAGCATTTGGAGGTGCACACATCTTTTTCTCATTCTTCTCCAAGTGCGTTTGAGACCACTAGATTTTTATTTCTTTCTATTTGTGTATTAGATAATGTGTGCTGTTAAAGTTTACAAATGATGAAAATATTTTAATAACTTGGTTGTCAAAATCCCGTCTTGATGATTCAAGAAAGTGTGTTTATAGTCCTTTGTAGTTTCTACTTAGTCACTACTTCATTTTTTGTTCATATGAGCTCTGCCTATCATAAACCAAGTCCTACCAGACCGCAGAGGGTTATATTCTCATAATATAAGCAGTCATCCCTCTTGTCTAGCAACCTGCCAGAGTGATTCTTTGGTGGGTAGGAGGCAGCTGAGTTGTTCTGGCCATTGTAGATTGAGTCTGTGATCTGTTTTGGTAACAACATGTCTGACGTCAAATGTCTGGGTTTTCCCACGCTAACAACCAGTTTACCCGGTGAGCATCTAGGGTGGAGTTCAGTTCTGACACTGCCCACTTGAGTCCATGGAGACCCCACAGGGTAAGGCTTGGGCCGATAAGACTACTCCACTGTGGAGGCCACGTGTAAATGCACCTCTGCACTCCTAACCCGTTGATTATGGAGTTCGTGAAACCTCTATTGGAGGGTCATTAATTCGTTAGAATGACTCACAAAATTCACAGTCACTTTACTTAAACGACTGGTTTATTATAAAGAATCCAGTTTTGGATCAAGGGAAAGGGTGCACTGCAGGAGGAAGGTTTAGGAGAGGGGTCTGGAGCCTCCCTCCCAGCCCCCCATGTGCACTGACTTGAGTATTCATGGTGGGCCCATCACAGTTACTGTTGATTTCCTCATTGGCCATTGGAGCTTCGGTCATTCTCCATTCCCTATCTCCCCAGAGGTTGAGGGCAGGGCTGCAGAACATTTCCTTTCACCAAACACATGGTTGGCTCCTGTGGCCACCACTAGTTCTTGTTTTCAAGCTACCTAAAGTCCACCAGGAGTTATATTACTTACCTGAACTCAGGTGTAATTGAATAAAAAATGATACTGCTCTTCTCATACCTGTCTAGCACTCAGATAATCTCAGGGGCTTTAGAAGTTGTGCACCAGGAACTGGGCTTAAGACTAAGTACATACTTCTCATTATACCTGAAATCACCTTGAAGTTGGGAAAGGAGAGGGGAGGGAGGAAAGCAGTTTACCTGGAGAAGAGCCCTGAAATCCAGGTGGGTATGGAATATGTGACTCTGACCCAGGGGAAGTGGAGTCCTTTGTTTTCTGTGAAGTCATCCATTGCATAGGTGCCTGTGTATGTGACACTGGGGGCCTTGGGAACCATAATTTCATTTCCATGTGACAGAATAACAGAGACTGAAAGTTGTTCCCTGAGTAGAGTAGTGAGGTGAGCAAGTAGAGCTGCAGAAATTGGGAGTGGAGAGGGAGGGGAGACCACAAACAGCTGGGCTCAGGTGGCTGGAAAAGGCTTTCATTTTAGAGATGTAGAAGGAAAGCATCACATCTATCTCAAGTGTTTTAGAAATGAGCAACAAAAATACATTGCAAAGGTACAAATACATTGCCCTAGAGTGCAAATGCGTTAAGGGAAGGTTATTAGTGATTTTATCTCTAGTATCTACTAGCAAAATACTCAGCACATAGTAGGTTTTCACTGAATGTTTACTGGATGGTTGGGTGGGTGAATGAACAGGCAAAATGAAGTAGTATTCTGTTTATTGAGAAATCACAAACAGCTATGCTTTTGGGGATATAACAGTAGTAGGCCTGCCAAGAGAAAAAGAAGAGAAATCTAAGAGGGTTGCATAAAGAATACTCTCATTATTAGCAGTGATTACAGATTTTATCATCTTGGAAGCAGTGTTGCTGGGACCCTCAGTTCCTCACGGACCCTCACTGAGGTGTGAGACCGCCCTGTCTTTCCTGAGCATGGGGAGATGGGGTGATTGTTGCACATTTGTGGGTTCTCTGTTCTAGCAGTAATGTTCTGAAAGTGAAGTTCACAGCAGGTGGCTTTTAGACTGTGCTAAGAGAAGCAAACAGTTGTCTATGCAGCACCTTGTAGCTGCACACAGCCCTCTTCTGGTGGCTATGGAGAGACTGAGCAGCAGCCAGGGACACCTTAGCCAAGGCCACTCAGAGCAGTCAGTGGGCACCTGTGTTACCATGGCTGGCACCACAGAAATGACTACACAGAATGTGATTTTGATTTTTTTAAGTGAAGCTGTCACTTTTGGCCCGGTTGCTGCTCACCAGGGACCTCTGAGCATGAATATTCCTCAAAGCAGGCAGGAAGCATGGTTGCTAGTCCAGGCTGTGCTGTCTCTGTGTGGTGATGTTATGTCACCATGTCTGGCTCCTGTGCCTGGAACTTTGCCCATGTATAAAGCATGAGGATGATCAGGGTTTATTTCTTTTGTCTGTTGTATCAGGCTGAGGATGGAATCTAAGGCCTCATGCATGTTGGATAAATGCTCTGCCATGCCCAGCCTTTATTTACTGAAAATTCGAAATCTCAGGTCTTACAAACAGAGGACTAGTTTGGACTTCAGCATGTTGGTGAGGTGTGGGGAAGTCTACGAAGGGTACTGTAGCAAATGAGAGGAGTGATTTTACTTGTGCATTAGAAGATCTCCTCTGTGTCGGAGTAGATAGAGTGCCAAAAGGACCAGTTGCTCATCCATAGATTTCACTTAGTAAACTTTATTGAACATCTACTACGTGCTTCTACTACATGCTTGGAATTTCTGTTCACAAAGGTAAGCCAGAGAGACAGATAGTTAACAGTTTTTTCTGATTTATTGATTCAAAAATAAATTGCAATTTGCTGGATTTAATTATACTTTCAAATATGTGCTTATGTTCTAGAGCAATGATTGGATTTGTGGATGCTTTATCTTGGGTTTAGTCAAGCACATATATGAAAAATGACCTCACCTATGATCCAAATTAGTAAGGTTTTTGTATGTGCTCTTGAACATTTCTAGTATTGATTATTGCAGTCTGATTATTCTGGCCTTAGACTGTCATTCTTGGTTCATTACCATCTCTATCAGTGTGTGGGGAGCAGGGAGAAGAGAGAAGCTTCAGCCTGACTTGCTCCTTGTTAGTGGACTTGATAAAGAAGGTGATGCAATTAATGTGCAGTTTTTCCAAGTTAGGCTATACATAATCTCTGGGCTTGTTCTTGCCTGTAGTTCTTGCTTTTTCTTAACTGTGGATAACTTGATGTTCAGATATGTCTGGTGGGAATATGTGCCCATGCACATTCAGTGGTGAAATTATCCTTGCAGATTTGGTATGGGCAAATAGCCCAAGAGAATTAAAACATAATAATGTGCTAATCATATCAGTCATTTGCAGTATCAAAGTCATTACTTTTGTAAGATTCAAGTTCTAGTATCTTATTAGCTTAACTTTGTTAATATAGTTTAGGAATAAGAACTTTTTTTTTTTTTTTTTTTTGGTACTGGGAATCGAACTCATGACATTGTGCTTACCAGGCAAGTGCTTGAGCCATTGAGCTAAATCCCTAGTCTAGGAGTAGGAACTCTAAAACAAAAACAGAAATTAAAAACTCCCAGCTTTGAAATTGTAGCATTTTGCATGCCTGATCTCAGTCTGGACAATTTAGCAAAACCTTGTCTCAGAATAAAAGGGGCATAAGTGATGTAGCTTCATGCTAGGACCCTGAAGTTCAATGCCCAGTACTAAAAGTAATAAAACAAAATTCCCCTGGGCATTGAAGAGGCGATAATACTAACTTCATATGGTTGTCCTGGGGATTAAATTAATATAAACAAAGCCTGATATCTAGCACATTGTAAGTGTTATAGAAACATTGGACACAATACTGATTTATGTTTGAAAATCAATCAGAATCTGCATAAAATTAACAGGCCATGCATAAAAACTATGATAATGCTAGGTAATGCAAGACAAAAGTGATAGACTAGAGAATATTTTATGATGTCAGCCTTTATTTCACTAGATACACAATTAATTTGCAGACAATACATTTTTCAAATGTCTAGATTTTAAGGAGAGTAAAAAGTGCTTAAAGTTGTAGACCTGTCTTTGGAAAATACTTGTCTGATTGATCACTTTTTCATGTCTAAATCTTGGAATCTGAACAACTACTTTCAAAATAACAGTGTGCAATATATTAACTAGTGTTAATTTCCTGTTTCTTTTTTTTTTTTTTTAAATTCTGTATCATTTTTATCCTTTTTTGGTTTGTTTTTAAAATTAAAAAAAAAAAAAACTTCATTAAAAAAGAAAAACCCTAGTGGCATGAGCTAAAGGCCTGCACAACAAACCCTATCCACCCATGTAACTTCAGCATCTCTCTCGGAACCTGGTAGAGCACTGCCCAGAATCCCCAATCAGCTGAGGACCTTCAGGTAGAGCTCCTGGGGCCTGGCTAGGCCCCACCCATTAATCCCAAACTGCTGTGGAGTTTTGCTGAGCCATGTAGCATGAGCTGAAGGCCTGCATAGTGTACTCCATCTAATTGTTCAGACTCATTACAGTACTCAGAACCTGGTAGAGTCCCACCCAGCACCTCAAGCAGCTAGCAAGCTTCACGGTATCATGTTGGGTGTGCTTAAGGCTTGCTCAGCATACTCCCTACATTTGAGGAGCCTTTGAGTGCCACTAGAGACCTGGTAAGTCTTAACAGCCTCCACTCAACTGGGGAAACTCCTGTAGTATGGACAGATATCCTCAACCCAGGAAGCAACTGAGACCTTGTATTCAGCTTCTCCAGGGGAATACAGGAAAATGACAAAATGAAAGAGCAGAATACAATCTCAAACCTCCAGCCCATCCCAAACAAGCCTAGGAGACTTGGACATAAAAGAAAATGTAAACCATACACGTGAAGCTTCTGAAATGATACTAACTAAAGTAAAGAAACAACTCCATGAAGCTGTAAAGGAACACAGATCAGAAATAATCTCCCAGATAAAAGAGCAAATGATAAATGTCATAAATGCTGAACACATCTAAAGAAGACATAGTTAAAAAAAATTGAGGAGCACTGCAAAAAGATGGAAACCTTGAATGAACAGTGTAAGAAAGAATGCATGAAACAAATTCAAAGAGATATCTAGGAAATCAAAAATTCCATTGAAAGTTGGCAAAACCACCTCAATGGAAGTGAATATAGACTTTCAGACCTCGAAGATAAGATTGCATCTAGTGAATAGGAAAGGAAAAATTTCTTAAAAATAACAAGGAATCGGGAAATAACAGTTCAACAGTTGCATGATGATGCAAAGAAAAATAATATAAGATTGTTAGATGTCAATGAAAAAGAAAGTGACAACACAATGTAATAGCTGGAAATTTCCCAAATATAAGAAAGGAAACTCACATACAGATAAGTGAAGCATATAGAACTCCAATTAGTCATACCCAAAATAAATCTATACGCAGACATACAATAATCAACATCCCAGAAATCCAACATGAGAACAGAATATTAAAAGCTGTTAGAAGAGACAGATCACCTATAAAGGAAAGCCCATCAGAATCACAGCAGACTTCTCAGCACAATGAAGTCAAGAAGAAAATGGAGTTAGGTATCTCAAATCCTAAAGGAAAATGACCTCCAACAAAGATTGATGTGCCCTGCAAAACTGTCCTTCAAAATTAATGAAGAAATAAGATACTTTCATGACAAAGAAGAGCTGAAGAACTTCATGACCACCAAACCAACCCTGCAAAGAATACTGAAAGATATTCTAGATAAGCATAAAAATAACTATGACTTCAAGAACATCAGCAGAAAAAAACTACTAAGCAAGGCAAACAATTAAACAGAGGGAAAAGGTAAAGAACCAACAGCAGAAAGATAACATGACAAAAATAAGCCAATATATATCGGTTATAGCCATTAATGTAAATGGCCTCAATTCACCAATTAAAAAAACAGACTGGCAGAATGAATCAAGAAGCAGTGTCCATCCATATGTTGTATACAAGAAATCCATCTAACCCAAAAGGAAATTCATAGACTGAAAGTCAAAGAATGGAAAACAATACTTCATGCAAAAGGAACCCCCCAAAAAGTAGAGGTAGCTATTCTGTTAGCAGGCATTGTGAACTTCGTATTAAAAATGATCAAAAGAGATAAAGATGGTCACTATGTACTAGTTAGTGGAAAACTTCAAGAGGAAGAAATACCATTCTTAAATATATATGCACCAAATTTGGGAGCACCCATCTATATAAAACAAATATTAATAGAAATGAAAATTCAAATAAGCAATAACACAATTAACAGTAGACCTTAAACCCCATTGACACATAGATACAAATCAACTAGACAGAAAATCAGCAAAGAAATAACAACTGAATCAAATTTGTGAACAAATGTACTCAGTAGATATGTACAGAATGTTCCACCCAACAACATCAGAATATACATTCTTCTCAACTATACATGGGAAATTCTCTAAAATAGATCATGTGATAGCCCATAGAACATACTTAAGTAAATGCAAAAGAACAGAAGTTATCCTATGCAGGTTATCTGATCATAACACCATGAAACTAGAAATTAATAGCAAATGAAACTGCAAAAGCTCTATAAACACATGGAAATTAAATAGTACACCCCTGAACAATCAATGGGTCACAGAGGAAATTAAGAAATTAAACAATATCTACAAGCAAATAAAAATACAAATACAACTTACTGGAACCTGTGGGATGCAATGAAAGCAGTCCTCAGAGTGAAATTTATTGCAATGAACCCCCATATCAGGAAAATAGAATGAACACAAATAAACAAAACAATCTAATTTTACACCTCAGACATCTAGAAGAAGAAGAGTAAGTCAAGGCCAAAGTCAAAAGAGAGGAAATTGTAGATATCACAGCAGAAAGTAAAGTGGTAGAGACTAAGAAAACAATACAAAGAATTAATGAATCAGAGTTGGTTCTTTGATAGAATAAATAAAATTGAAAAGCTCCTAGCTAACCTTACTAAAAAAAAGAAAAAAAAAACTCAAATTCATGTAATAATGAATGAAAAGAACGAAATCACTTCAGACCCTGTAGAAATACAGAAGATCATCAATACCTACTTTGAAAAACTTTACTTTCATAGGTTTGATAACACAGAAGAAATGGACAGATTCCTAGAGACATATGAATTACCATAGCGGGATCAAGAAGATGTAAAACTGCTGAATAACCCAATTTCAATGAATGAAATTGAAAATCTAATTAAATCCTTACCAACAAAGAAAAGCTCAGGTTCTGATGGATTCACAGCTGAATTCTACAAGAAATTCAAGGAATACTTAATTTCAACACTCCTCAAACTCTTCAATGAAATTGAAAGGGAAACAGTTCTCTCTAACTCATTCCAAGAGGAAAGTATTATGCTAATACCAAAGCCAGAGAAAGACCCAACCAAAAAAGAGAACTACAGGCCAGTCTTCCTAATGAACATAGATGCAAAAATTCTCAATAAAATATTGGCAAACAGAATGCAGCAAATCATCAAGACAATTATATACCACCACCAAGTGGGATTCATCTCAGGACTGCAGGAGTGGTTCAACATACACAAATCAATGAATGTAATCCACCATATCAATAGAGCCAAAAATAAGAATCACATGATCATTTCAGTAGATGCAGTAAAGCTCTTATAAGTTCCAACACTTATTCATAATAACCCTACGGAAAATTGAAATAGATTGGCTTTACTTCAATCTGATAAAAGCCATCTATGAAAAACCAACAGCCAGCAATGTATTAAATGGTCAAAAACTGAAGCTTTTACTCTAAGATCAGGTACAAGACAATGATGTTCATTATCACCACTCCTATTCAATATAATGCTAGAAATATTAGCCAGAGCAAGAAGACAAGAGAGAAATAAAAGGAGTAAGGATAGGAAAAGAAGAAGTTAAAATATCATTATTTGCAGATGACATGATACCCTATATGGAAGACCCCCAAAACTCCATTGAAAGACTTCTAGGTGTAATAACCAAATTCAGTAATGTAGCTGGATGCAAAGTCAGCATTCAAAAATCAGTAACATTCCTCTACACAAGAAACAAACTCACTCAGTGAAAAATAAGAGAAGTTACACCCTTCACAATAGCATTCAAAAAAATGAAATACTTAGGAATCAGTCTAACAAAGGAAGTAAAAAAAAAAATCTGTTCAGTGAAAATTACAATATCCGAAAAAAGAAATTGAAGAGTATCTCAGGAAACTTTAAGACAGTCCTTGTTCATGGGTAGGAAGAACAAACATTGTGAAAATGGCCATTCTTCCAAAGTTGTTATATAGATTTAATGAAATTCTGATCAAAATGCCATGAGCTTACATCACAGATCTAGAAAAATCATTCCTAAAATTCATCTGGAACCAAAAGAGACCTAGAAGAGCAAAGGCAATTCTGGGCAACAAAGGCAAGGCAGGAGTCATCACAATCCCTGACTTGAAGTTATACTACAAAGCTACTGTGATAAAATCAGCATGGTACTGGAATAAAACAGACCTGAAAAATCAGTGGAATAGATTAGAATATATAACCATAACTACAAACACACTCAGCCACCTTATCTTTGACAAAGGGGCCAAACACGTTCACTGAAAGAAAAATAGTCTCTTTAGTAAGTGGTGCTGGAAAAACCAGCTTTTCATATGCCTAAAACTAAAACTAGACCCATGCCTATCACTGTGCACCAAACTAAATTCCAAATGGATCAAAGATCTAAATAATAAACATTAAATCTGCTGGAAGACAAAATAGGTAGAAGTCTTGAAGACATAGAGGTAGGCAGAGAATTCATGAACAAAAGCCAAAGTGTATGGGAGATATTTCCCAGAATCAATAAGTAGGATCTCATCTTATTTATTTAGTTTTTGCATGTCAAAAGAAATCTCCAATAGAGTGCAAAGAAAACCTACAAATTGGGAAAAAATCTTTGTCAACTGCCCCTCAGACAAAGGACTTCTATCTAGAACATATAAAGAATTTAAAAAATCACACCCCTGAAAGTCAAAGACCCAAACCCAAAATGGGCATCTGAGATGAATACATACTTCTTAGCTTAAGAAATACAAATGACAGATAAATATATGGAAAAATGTTCAGCATCATTGGTCATTAGAGAAATGCACTGAGATTTTATCCAACTCCGGAAAGTATGGCCAGAATCAAGAAAACCATCAATAACAAATGCTGTAGAGGCTTTGGGGGAAAAAGGAACTCTTCTGCTCTCTTGGGACAAGTGCAGACTGGTACAACCACTGTGAAGGTCAGTCTGGAGATTCCTCAAAAAGCTTGGATTGGAGGTCTCATTTGACCCAGCTATTCCATTTCTAGGCACATTCCCAGAAGAAGTGAAAACATCTCATACCACAGTGATATATGATTTATGGCAGAACAGTTTGTAATAGCCAGATCTTGGAAACAACCTAGATGCCCATCAACTGAGGAATGGATAAAAAAGATGTGGTATTTTTACAAAATGGAGTACTACTCAGTTATAAGGAAGGATCACATTGAAGCTTTTATAGCTAAATGGATGCGACTTGAGATCGTGCTCATAAGTGAAATAAATCAGACTCACTTGTGTAAATACCATATTGTCTCCTTAGTGTAAGAAACTGAAAGAATAAATAAGGTACAAAATCTTCAGTAAATATTGTGAAAGGCTAAGAAGCTGCTCAAAGAGGAAAAAGTAATTCAGATCAGAAAAAGGGGGAAAGGAAGGGAAAACAAAAAAGATACAAATTTGTATATACACACATAAGATAGTGAAGATGATTGTACTACTAATTCTATTGGTTCTTGGAGCAAAACAGTTAACATTCATAGGATTATATCAGTTTTGCATTTTTATAATCTGGTAATCTGAATAACTCTTGACGATAACTAAAATAGCAATCTTAGTTATATTCCTACCCCCTTGTTTTGAGGGCATATATTGTCATTGCTTTGGGCTCTTTGTTATTGTTGTTATGTGTTTGTTTTGTTTCTTGTTTTTCTTATAATTTGTTTTGGTTTTTCACTCTACTACAGAAAGGATAGATGTACATGTATAGGCTTATAAATACCTAGAACTTCTCCTAAGGAGTTTGTAAGAATTGAATTTATTACATGTAATGGTATGAACGGCTACCTAGAAGAAAATGAGACATTATGGTAGCCATTGCTGATTTCCTATCATCTTGTTGGGAAGTCCAGTAATGCTTTTATTCTTTGTTTTGGTTGGTTTTAGTGTGTTTTCTACTGTTTGATTTCAGTATGTGTGAAGGTATGAACAGCTATTTTGAAGAGAACAACAGACATTATAGTAGCCACTGTTGATTTGTCTTGTTTTGAATTTCTGTGTTGCTTACATTGTTTTGTTCTGATCTGCTTTCTCCTGTTTTATTTTGTTTCACTCTCTTTAAAATAAAAAAAATTAAAAATACACCCAAAGAATTGGCAAATACAGATTCCCCCCACACCTTGTTTTCAGTAGCCTGCACAGTGATAATTCTAAAGAGTAGAGGCAGAGAGAGAAAACCTGACCAGTGACTGGGTAGCTAAATCTGTTAAACACTTTACTCACCATTCATGGTCACAGCAAATGAAACATTCGTGCAAAATGTTCTGATGTTCTAGGAATTCAACCCTTTCTTAAAGGATTTATAAACTTTTAAGTAGAACCCTATGTTCTGCAATTTGATGTCTTTTCAGTATGAGATTTTAAAGACCATCTTTTCAAGATGTAGCGTTCAGAACTGTTACTAGAGGGCATTTTATTCAAGTCAATGAGCCATTCAGGAGATTCAGCTGATAAAGATGCTGGAGACGCTGTTAGGGTCAGGATGCAATAGAAAGCACCCCGCCCTGCTCCTTGGCACAATCTCTTCTGATCTCAGTGGGGTATGAGAATGGTAATGACCTTATAATTACAACAAAAATATTTTATGAAGATATTTTCAGTACAAGAATAAGGCGTTGGTGGAAAACAGTAAAAACATCTTTGTATTATAGGAAATGGAGAATAATTCCTGGATGTGATTGTGGGCCCCCCGTCTCCTAGTGGGTAATGACTTTGCCTCTGGCTGTCAGTTGGCAAATGGACTTTGACATTTTCTGTATCTTTTTGAAAAAAGCAAAAGAAAGAACAGAGCTAGAAGGGAAGCAGTTCATTTGAAAAACAGAAGAGAGGCTTTTAAGAAGATAGATCAGTTCAAGTGAGAATCCTCAGACCCTGTCAGAGCTGGCTGTGATTCACACATACAGTGTGTCTGCAAGAGGAGTTTGGGAAGTTTTGAAACCTTTCTTATGTAGAAGC
>PVJX010018741.1:0-35989 GCA_004027295.1 Dolichotis patagonum
CTTCCCATCTCTGGGGGGCAACTGTGATCCTGCCTGCATGTGGCTGAGAATCAGACATCTCATGTGTCCTGTCCCCCATCCCGTGTCCCCCCCCCCTCCCCCCTGCCTAGCAAGTGGGAGCCAGTGAACTACACATCTTGTGAAAAGATTGACTATGTTATTTAGCATGAGCTCTCCATATGCAAAGATAAGGACAACCATTTGGAAGAAAACAAGAGACAATCTGACAGATAGTGAAGATCTCTAGTTGTCTTGCTTTGAAATTCACGCTTTCTTATGTCCCATTCTGTTCTGTTTTGTTGTGTTTAATTTTACTCCCTTTTAAAATAAAATAAAAAAAATTAAAAGAAAAAAAAAGAAATGCAGATGTACGTTTGTTGCTATTACATGGCAATTTGCTTACCTGCTTAACACTGGAGTGGGGACAGGGACCAAAGCTGGGAGCTGGCATTGGATGACATTATTGAGAGTCTCTAAAGCTGATTTGGTGGCTTTAGAATAAAGGCTCCAGGAGGGCAGAGGGGCCTAGGGCTGTTGTTATAGAAACCTCTTGATTTAAGGAGACATCAGTTCAGTGTATATTCTGCCTGTACTCATGAGCTCTGGACTTGACCAAGTACTTTTTTTTTCTGTTTTGTGGCAATGGGCATTGAGTGCAGTATTCCACCCGGACCCATATCTTCTTTTTTTTTTTTTTTCTTCAATTTTGAGACAGAGTCTCACTAAATTGCCCAGGCTGGATTGAACTTGCAAGCCTCCTGCCTCTGCTTCCCAGAGTACTTGGAGATACAGACAGTACCACCATGCCTGGCTTGGGCAAGCACTTTAAACCCACAACTTGGCTGTGTCATCTCTGAGATTGCCATGGCCTGCTTTGGGTGGGGCTGAAGAGGCCAGGAAGTGAGCTCTGGTCCCAGCAGTCATTCTGGCGCCAGAAAAGCAACAACGTGGCTTTGAGAGGGGAGTGGGGAAAGTGCCAGTTTTGGGGAAGGTGCCACAGGGGCGGAGGAGGGGCAGGCTGCTGTTCTCAGGCCTGTGACACAGATGCTGCCTGAGGTGGTCCCTGGCCCAGTGACCGCCAAGTGCCCTATGGGAGGAGAAGGATGAGAGAGATGGGAATTCTCGTAAATTTTTAATCTGAAAAATAAAGAAAGTGTGAATTAGAATTAATGCAGGTATTAAATATTTAAACTTTCTGTACTCACTTTCATTTTTAACATATTCCTCTCTCAAAAGCTTCTATAATGCTTGTCAGATTTGTTATCAAGATGTCCCTGTCTCTCTGCCTCCCCCCAGCCCAGCCCCAAAGTTAGAATGCAGGTATTCATCATCGTGATGGAAATTTTCATTTTGTTTCTCCTACAGGAACTGTCTGATCTCTCTCTCTCTGTCTCTCTCTCTCTCTCTGTCTCTCTCTCTCTCCTCTCTATTTATGCTTTCTCTATATGGTAGCATAAATAATTAATGCCATTATAAACACATCCTATGCAAAATATTTATTAGAAAAAATAACTCTCTAATTTGGCATGTCATTTAATTCCAATGATAGCACACAGGCTACAATTGATGCCAGGGCTGGGGGATCCAGTCCGACTGCTCACACTTGCAGAGGTGCGAGAGAGGCTCCCACACTAAAGCCCCCTTGGCCGTTTGTCATTTGTGTGCATTTGGTTGATGCCAGCAGATGGCATCTGCTGTCAGCATGGGGCTGGAAGTGAGTCTGGAAACAAGACGGGAAAACTCACTTCTCTCTTCAGTAGAATGGGAATAGGGTGGGTCCAGGTCCCTTCAAGTGCATTTGGTGGCATTCATTCAAAAGACTGCTGCGACTTCCAGAAGCCAGGCACTTGTTACCTCTTCGTGGAGGTGGCAATGGTGGTCATTGTTGTTGGAGTTCTGGTGAGTTCTCACAAAAGCCTGGCTTGAGGTGTGGTAACAAATAGCTTCCTAGAGGTTAGGTTTCATGGATGTGTCCTTCAGCAAATACTTATTGAATTTTTTTGTATGTGCTATGTATTTAAGTGGGTACTGGAGAGGCAGCGCTAAAGAGGAGAGGATGGAGATGAGCATATCCAGCCTCTGAATATTCTGCCACTGCCTCTGCTCTTTCCCTTTCTGGCTAGCTTAAGGAATCTACCAGAGCATCTCCACTCCCAGGTTTTAAAGACTTAGGCGAGTTTCTAGTAACTGAGTGTTCCTGGATTTATGGATTCCCATGATCCCCATGAGTTTAGCATGTCCTTGCAAACGAGACTGCAGCTACCTTTTCCCACACTCTTCCGGGAGGCATCTTGAAAGCGATGTGATGCATCAGCATTCTTCTCTCCTCCACTCCAGATAATCCCCCCATTTCAGTTAGGGGAGGAGCTCTTTGGGGAGACCACCCATCCTAGACATTCCTCAACACATGGCACTCTAGAACCCAGACTTCTGAGCTAAAGCCTCAGAGACTTTCTTGACAGTTTTAATGTGGCATTTGTTAACCTTTCCTTCTATTGAATACCTTCTTACTGTCACCATGCCTGGCATTACTCTGTGTGCTCCCAAGCTAAAAATCTCCTCCTCGTTTGTGGGCCAGGTTCTTGTCAATTCTTTCATGGCATGGAGAATAATGAGGGGACAACTACTGCCCAAGGGAAAAAAACCTGTCATTTCAGTTAGCAGTTTGCCATTGTGGAAGGTGAGTGTGCCCTCCTCAGCTTGTAACTTAACTGAGGAGAAAATTAACACAAACTCCACCCAGCTCCCAGCCCACCTTTCCAGAGAGGCATCTATACTTTCTGTGTTTTGTGTCTCCTAAAATAGGATGGTGGGAAGAAGCATAGAAATCCTGACTGACACCCTGCCCCCTTTGTCACATTGGGCTCCTAGATCACGCTAATTCAGGAGACTGATGTCTGATTGGAGAGACTTGCAGGTGAACCAAGGGGCTCTTGTTTGTCTGGGACCAGTGAGGCTGAACATTGGCTGCCTTGGGAATGACACAGAAGCTTCTGCAGGGTTAACCCCTGTAATTTGATTTCTGTGTCATTCAGGGGGCTGATGAACTTGTCTAGGGATTCAGAACAAGAAAATCTGAATAACTCTTTAGTTACCTGGCCTTACCACCCTTATCTCTTTACAGGGAGAGCCATAGGACTGGGGCTTACCTGGGATCTAGTGTGCATTCTAGGCTCCTTTGTTAGAGTATTAATCAGCTTTCTTGTCACTGGGACACAAAACCCAACACCAACCACTTGAAAGAGAATTTTAATTTGGATCATAGCTCAAAGGATTCAGTCCATGGTTGATGGCTCCAGGCAGAAATGTCATGGCGGAAGCATATGTAGCAAAGCAAAGCTTCTCAGTTCAAGATCTCTGGGAAGCAGAGTGGTGGAATAGCACCAGAGAATGGGCAAGGGGGGACTTCGGACTTAGCTCAGCGGTATAAGCGCCTGCCTTGCAAGCATCTCGTGAGTTCGATCACCGGTACCGGTAAACAGAAGAGAATGGGCAAGGGACCGAGTATAGGACCCAAGGCCACACCTCTGTGACCCACCCAGACACACCAGGAATGGGCTTTACTAATATGCTAGGTATTTCTTAATCCAACAAAGTTGACCTATCAGCATTAGTGGTCACAATCAGAAGGGATAAAACGGTTGTAGGTTAATCCTCAATCCTTCCTACAAGTGCAGCTTGGCCATTTGTCCTTACTTATAACAACACCAAGTTCGTATTTGTACACTTTTTCCAGTCGGATTCTTAGAACCTCTGTCTGGACTTCTCCAGAAATGAATGCTGCCTGGGCACAGCGTTCCATGTTCCCCCTTTTTAAATAGACCTCCTCACGTATTTGCTTCCCAGTCCTAGCCTCTCTTCAACCCAAAGGGCATGTGTCCAGCTCTCCACTGCTCTGCAGTGTTCAGCCATTCACTCAACACTGACCACTGACCACGCAGACACGGTACCTCAGAACACTCTGCTGGGCACTGGAGTGTCAGAGGAGACTCAGTCCCTACGTTCTGGAGGCTCTGGTTTCAGTTTGACTTAGTCCTTCAGTGTGCATCCTGTTGTAAAATAGCAGAGTTAAAGGAAGAACAGCGATACACTGACAACTTTTTCAAGGAAACAACAGCAACAAGAGAACGCCACAAGTCCTCTGTGGGTCTTACTCCAGCTCATAGACCAGAGCCTTTTCCTGAAAGCACAGGACTGCAGGTGGAGCGTGAAGGGTCCTGACCTCCTAATGGGCCAGGTGCTTCCGTCCACTCCCTGTGACAGAGGCACCACTAGATCCCTCGGCTCAGTTAATAAAACTTGCTCTTGTTTTCCTAATGTCCAGTGCCTGCAGTGGCAAGGCCA
The DNA here is from genome assembly GCA_004027295.1 of Dolichotis patagonum. Lineage (NCBI taxonomy): Eukaryota > Metazoa > Chordata > Mammalia > Rodentia > Caviidae > Dolichotis > Dolichotis patagonum. Next base: position 4,345 of record PVJX010018741.1, read on the forward strand.
TGGCCAATAAGTGCTACAGTGGTGAACCAGAGAACACAAGGAGCCTAGAGCTACTCCATGGCTTTTATTGAATTTGACAAATATCCAATAACCCAGGTCTCTCGCCTGCTCTACTAGACCATTTGATACAAATTGCATGGAGGCTTGGAGGGGAGAATATTTCAAAAGAAGAGTGTGGTCATGGTGGTGCCTCCTGGCTTCCCAGAGCAGGGGAGTGTGAGGAAATCTCTCTGGCTGCTTGTCTTTAAGTCTTTCTCGATGTGCCTGATCCTGGGTCCTTAGGTGATCAATCCACTGACAGAATGTCTGACCCTGGGTAAATAAAGATGACTGTCATTCCAGAAGCATTTTACCAGTTTCCAAGCACTTGCACATGTGTCATTGAGGGGAATGCTCACATGGCCCCTGAGATGATTCCCTGTTTGGCAGTTGAGGTGACTGATACACAGAAAGTTTAAGTGATTATCAAAGTCACATGACTAATGTAAGGAACAACCAAGGCTCAAGCTCAGATCTTGACTTTATATCTCGTGCTTTATTTCCCCCAGCCTTCTGTCCACAATATTTGGAGGATTTCAAGCCTTGTTCTCTCCTAGACTTGGAAGGAGCATTAAAGGGATACACTTTGGGCTTTGGGCATGTCAAGTAGAGAGGTCACAGGGACATACCTTCTTTATGGGGTCTCCCTTTCTTTATTATTCCCAGTGCCTTCAGCACGGAGCTGGGTGTGTACGGCAGTAGAGCAGCAAAGAATCAGTGCTTTATGGAGGCTGTTTGACAGGAGCTAGGGAGCTGGTTACACGCCCTGCCTTGATGTCCCTGTTTTGAAGGGAGATGGGAGCACCATTTAGCTGTGCTGTCTTTAGTCGGGCTACAGTGCAAGGAGGACATTCTGTAGCTAGAGGCAGACACAAAGGTGTCAAATGTCATTATCCATTGCTCAAAAGCTTACATAAGTCATCCTGCTATGTCCTTCTTGGGTGTGAGAAAACCTGCAGCCCATGTGCCTAAAAGCACACCAGCTCCCCTGGGACCCAGGCGAGAGGCAGGCCGGCCAGGAGAGAGTGGCCATGCAGGTCAGGAGGGCAGCTAATTAGATGGACAAATTCCCTAGGTGAGATTCAGAGGGTCATGGGTGGATGTTTATCTTTGCAGCCCAGTGTGCTTCTAACCACTTGAAATTTTCCCCAAAACCCGGGAGAACAGTTGAAAAATCCCAGGTAATATGAAAATGAATAAAAGCTTGGCAAACAGAGCCCAGTTTCTGAGCAAACAGCTCAAAAGGCAGGCAGGCAGAACAGTAGGGAAGAGAAAGCAAAAGGATTGTGGGTAGGAGGAGCCCAGGGGTGGCAGGTGAGGGCAGGATGTAGCTTTCATTGTTGTCTGCACTGGAGACCCTCACTGTGCCACCCACTGCCCTAGGGGTGAGGGAAACATTTTTTCTCAACTTTGGGGTGGATGAAGAGACTTTGATAGAAAATGCCTCATAGTGTGGTATTTTTCTACAGTGGAAGGGAATTTTGTAGTAAGGGAATATGCATATGAACTGTCCTACAAATTAGCACCTAACTGTCACAGTGTGACCTTGGCTATGACTACTTTTGTGGGCCACAGTTTCCTTATTAAAATGAGAAGACTGGACTAGATGACTTCAAGAGGATCCCTTCAGTGGTGATGTTCTGTGGTTTTTATTTTACCATCACTGACAAAGACTTGAGCAGGTGTTAACTTACTGGACTGTGCCAAGACCCTTTGGAAACCTGTTGCCTGAGACTCATGTCTTATGTGGACTATGATGTGGACTGCTCACATAGATGACCGGGAAGCAGCAGAAAATATCTTCTTGGCTATTTTGAGTTAGACCAGGGTGGGACCAAATGAAGAGCTGTTTCCTTCTAACTTGATGAAGGTGGCTTTAGAGTCTAATGTTTATGATAGTGACAGTTTCCTTCGTGTTTGTTCTCATTCTTTTTTTTTTTTTTTTGTACTAGGGATCAAACTCATGACCTCACACTTACCAGGAAAGTGCTTGAGCCACTGAGCGAAATCCCCAGCCCTTCCTTAGTGTTTGTTCTGTACTTTATTATCTCAGTTACTTTTATGCCAATCCAAGGGTTATTATTGTCCTTACACTAGGATGCACCTCCAGAAGCTCAGATAACTGTCCATAGTCAAGTAACTCAGGTTTCACCTAGGTCTGCATGAGGCAGGACCCACATCCATCACTGCTGCAGGCACAGACTTCTATAACCTGCCATCCTAGGGAGAAAATCCTGGATCTCTAACAGCAGTAAACAGAACCCTAGCATCCTACCACCCTGAGCAGAGAGCGTCTATTCCCTGACTGGAGCACAGGGTAAGGACGTGCAGTGGGGCTCAGTCCTCTCAGGGGTGCTGAGCCCTGTGCTCTGAAGTGCTGCTGCTTCATATGGAACAGAACACCGTGGCCTTTTGCTTGTTTGTCTTCAATATTTTAATAAACTAAAAGGCACGCAAGCTGTGTAGCACCCGTAGTCTAGGAAGGTAGGCAAGGATGTGCAAACAAGGGCGCAGTGGGGAAGCACAGAGTGGTGTGCAGCCAGGGGGACTTGACCCAGGGCTGGGCCTGGATCTGGCCCTGGTCAAGACTCTGTGGGTCGCAGCCCTCGGCTACTCTGTTAATTGTGAGGCTCCTCATCAAATATGCTAGGCCCATGGAAGACTAAATTGACCACCTAGCAGGGATGTCAGCATAAGTGGAAAATCTAGCTTCAGGTAAAAGGTCAGAGCAGGGGTGTTAAGAAAATGCTCAACTCCAAGATACATATCTGTGTGTATTTTCTATGTACTGATTGTAGGCCAAGTCCAGTCTGGATCATAGAGATAAGTAAGGCAGCACAGTGAGTGACAAATTTCCTCCTTTAGGCAGGCAGTCAACAAACACTGAGTGCCTACTATGTGCAAAGCTTTCTTGTAGGCGCAGGTTACAGAGATAAACTGGGGGAAGTCCTTGGCATCAGAGGTTTCATATGCTAGGTGGAGATGAGAGAATAAAAAAACAAGGAGGCAAATATAGAAATAAGAAAATGTTAGCTCTTGCACTATGTGGTGAAGGAGATAAAATAGGGGCCCTGGGAAGAGTGCCTGGGCACGGTGCTGGGGGAAGCCTGTCAGAGGATGAGATGTTGGAACTGACACTGATGGATAAGAAGGTGGTAGCTGTGTGTGGATAGACGGAAAGAGCACCTCAGCAGAAGGAAAAGCAAGAGCAAAGTCTCTGGAGGAGGCCCAGAGTGTGCCTGGGACATAGTAGGCCAAAGGCAGGATGAAGAGGACTGAGGGTGGAGGCAGGGAAAGGCCTTGGGAGGCCACATGTAGGCACCTGTTTCTTACCTGACTTGCAGTGGGAAGCCATGGCGGGGGCTGTCAGGGAGAAGCTGGGGGGAGCTCCTCCCTGTGCTTTCAAAACCACTCTGGCTACTGTGTTTGTCTAGGAAAGCTGACAGGAGACTCTCTTGGGTTGGTCTTGACCATGGCAGTGAAGACAGAGCAACATGGCGGGATTCTATTCACTATGGGAACGGAAGCGGGAGAAACTCCTGATGTGTAAGATGTGGCTGAGGAAAAGGACGGAACCAAGACTGATTACAGGTTTTCAGCAACCAAATGAAGAGTGCACTATTTCCGTAGGTGGGGGAAGGTTTGGCAGGAGTGAGTGTACAGGTTTGAGGGGAGAAATTAAACCCTTCATAATGTGTGAAGTCTAGGATGCCTTTGAGACACTCAAGTCAAGATGTTGAGTAGACAGTTGAATGCAGATGTCTGTGGATCTGAGAAGAGTAACAGCCAGAGGTGTCAGTCTGAGGGGCCTGAAGGTGTGCGGAGGTATTTAAAGCTACAGGATAGATAAGATCACAGCAGGAGGTGGAGAAGGACCATACAAAAGAGTATTTTTAGAAAATGCCAACGGGGCGACTGACAGAGAGCGCTAGGGAAGGATGGGAAAAGTCGGATGAGTGAAGTATCATCGCTGGAGGAGAAAGCGTCTTGAGAAGCAGCAGTTGACTGCCTGTGCCAGTTGTTGCTGGGAAGCAAAGCTGAGGGCAGAGTGGGCTGTTTGCTTTGGCAGAATGTGGGTACTCGTCATCTTGGTAATTGGTTGTCGGTGGAGTGGTGGATAATAAAGCCTGGCTGGAGTAGGTTGTGGAAAGAATGGAAGATGAGAAAGTGAGAACAGATGCTCCTTGGAGCAGACTTTCTGGGAAGGGGAGCTCTGAAAGAGGTAGAGTGGAGCAGGACGTGGGGACAAGAGAGGACTTACTTAAGGGAGGATTACATGGAGGCTTGTTTGTGTGCCAGTGGGAGGGCCCAGTAAGGAGGAAGAAAATGATAATACAAGCAGAACTAGTGAGGGTAATGATCCTAGACAGGGCCAGAGCTCCTTTTCTATTGTAGCGGGGTGGGGGTGGATGGCCAGAGTACCTTGGTTCTGAGGCAGACACAATAAAGGACTTATCGATGGGAAGATGAGGTAGTTCTCATCTCATAGAAATCTATTTTATCTATGAAATATACTGCAAGGTCATCAGCTGGGAATGAGATAGCAGAGAAGGTGCTGGGGACTTGGGGTGAGAGAAGGAAGTATGATAGCCTCCCCAGAGATTGGGAAATTGAATTTTTCTAAGGAAGTGTAGTAGGCTTTTCTGACAGGACTGAGTGAGATTTGTGGTTATATTTGTTCTGAGTGTAGTCAGTAAATTTATGTCATTTTTTTTCCAGTTGGTGTTCAGTTGCTCTGGTCCAAGTCCTGAATGCATGGGTAGGGTAACAGGACTGCAGCTGGGCACGGCTGGAGCAAGGGAAGACTTGCAAGGTTATGTTATTGGCAAGGGAGCAGTTAAAGTGTTGGATTGTGCAGTTAGAGCTAGGTAGGGGGAAGGGAATACACGCAGGCAAAGACAGAAATGGATGACAAAAAAGTGATTCTAATGAAATGAGGTTTGAGAATTGCTGGAGTGGTAATGCAAGAGTAAGCCAGCTCTAAGGAAGGGAGTGATGTTCAGAAAGTAGGAAATCGGAAATTTGCACTTCACAGATGATTCAGTCATAGGTATGACGAAGTCTAGGGAGAGGCTGTATGGTGGAGCAAAAGGCAGTCAATACATAAAGAAGCCGGGGTGTTGGATGGATCATTTTTGTAAATGCTGAAGCCTCCAACAATGAGGGCAGGAACAGTGGTTGCAGAGTTAGCAATCCAGGTGCTAAAGTCACCCATAAATGAGGAGGAACAACCAGAAGTTTGGTTGAATGACATCATTATAAGTGTAAGAGTAGTCATGAGATCTGATAATAAATGCTTCAAGGGAGTTTGGGCTTTGAAGAAGAGAGATAGTTTAGAATCTGCAGTAGGGAACAAGGAGGACACATACCCACAGCCCCGTCCTGACACTCCTGGGATGTGGAAGACGGCATCCACCAGAAAGGGCTTCTGGGGAGACACATCCTGTGGGGGGAATCTGGGTTCCATCCGCTTAAAGCAAAAAGCAAAGGAGAGGGCCAAGCATGCAGGGCGGCACGGGGCTGAGTGTCTGTGCTGCGGTGTATAACCAGAGAGGCTTAGCCTCTGGGTGGCACCTCAGGAGAGTGAGGAGCAGTGACCATGGGGTCAGCACCACAGGAGCTGCAGTCTGTGACTGAGGACACTGTACTGGGTCGCCTGGTCTTGGCTTATGATGGGGATGTGAGGCCTTGAGTTGAAGGCTGGGGAAAAATGGGGTGACCTGCTGGAGTTACTAAAGGAATGAGTGGCCCATACCTGGAGGTAGGCTAGCTGTTCACAAGCACAGTGGAAGACTGGAATCATATCCAGAGAATGTCAGAGAAAGAAAAGCAGCTCCCAATCTTTGACTTTTCAGATGAAGAATGGAGGTTCAGAGGGGTCAGATAACTTGTCTAAGGTCATCAAACAAGTAAGTTTTATTTAGAACAGAAGTATATGTATAAGTTGTATATACTACTGGGCTATGGCTGTGTAGAAGGATTAAGAATCTTGGGGAAGTCAGTTCACCCACCCTGGCTGGGCTGGAAGGGCACTAACTGTATCTATTGTCTTCTGTGGTCTCCATACTTGCTCCCAACAGGGACATGACCCTGGCTTGAAGGACCATTAGAAACCATGTTTGCTTTTTCCCCATTACCCCATGACACCTTGGTTGAGTGCCCTATCTTTTTTTTAAAGAGGATAAAACCAAGGAAAATAAAACAGAATAAAATATAAGTGACACAGGACTTCAAAACCTTACAAAATCAACAATAGTTACCATAATGCCTTTTGTTGTCTTCAAAATAGCTGCAGATACCTTCAGACATAGTAAAAATCAAACAACAGAATAGAATAGAAACAATAAAAACAAAACAATGAATGCAGTAAAGGACTTCAAAATAAGCCAATAGTAAATCCAAAATGGCTACCATAATGTATCTTGCTGTCTTTTAAATAGCTGCTCATGACATCAGAATTAAGATAATCAAACAAAACAAAAGAGAATAAAACCCAACCCAACAAAACAATGAAAATGATATAGTTTCCAGGCGACGGTCACCTCCTGGTGAGGCCTGGTTCTCTCCCCGCTGCAGTCCTCGAATGGCCCCATTGTCCTATCTTACCAGCTTTAAGCTCTTGTGGTTGTGGGCATTGCCTGGGAAGCCCCGTGGATGAAGCTGTACCCAAGCGTCTCGGGCAGCCATGGGATTCCCTGGATGTGAATGAATGAACCATTTGTTGAGAACTTACCCCGCATCCAGCACCACTTCCATGAAGGTAAAACCTAGTTGATGACATCAGGCTTGTACCTGGGGCCTCACCAACTTAGTGACAGGGTAGATCTGAGAGGTCTTTGGATTCAGTTGCTTCACATTGCAGATGAGGAAATGAGATCGTGGGAGCAGCAAAGCAGAACTCTCCCCAGCTCTGTGGACTCATGGTCCAAAGCGCTTTGTGGCCTTTGTATTTGCTTTGCCATGTCTGACCCGGGAGGTCCCCTCAGGTGTGGAAACTTGCCCATCTCTTACTGACGAATGCCTTGGGGGTGGAACCAGGGAGAGCTGGCCCCCAGCCTAGACTGGGAGCAGACAGTGGGGGGTCGTGGTGTCCAGGAGGACCTTTAGCTGTTCAGGATGCCAGTGAATGTGGCCCGACAAGCTGGCTCGTGCCTCTCAGCCCCTCTCTCCTTTCAGCCTGCGCAAGTGTTAAATACAGCATCAAATTAAGCAAAATTAAATACATTTCCATGCAGCATTTTTCTCTTGATGGAATCAAACAATGCGGTTGCCATAGCAACAGCCTCTTCTGAAAAGGTCACCTGCAAGAAGCTGTGTTTTAGGTACAACTCAAGGAGATTATGGGGGATTAACTCATTTTATACATATATATTAAATATATATATTTTTTCTTTAAAGAGACTGTTAGGAAGGACTAATATCCAACTGAGCTGGAAGATACCCACAGAAAAAATTTTAAGTCCCTGATAAAGGATTTTTTTTTTCTTTCTTTCCTTTTTTTTTTTAACCAGCATGCAGTGGGGTGATATCTGAAATGGCGACTTTGTGTTTTTACTTGGCTTTAATTAAACCTCAGTCAGGGCTAAGAAATGTGGTGAAGCGAGATAATTGCACTATTCCCAATGCAGTTTTTAAACTCCAGCTTTGATATGCACCTCGTGACAGCCTAAACCTGCACCCAGACTCCTGGGGCTGCTTGAAGCTCAGCTTATAACTACCCCTCTTAACCTGGGGGCATTTGGGAGACCACCATGGGTATCTCTCGAGTGGGAGATGAAGAAAGTGGGAGTAGCGAGGGTCCTTCTGTACAAAGGCAAGGAGCGGCCGTGTCTCCTCTAAAAAGTTCATGTCACTCTCCACTGGCCTTTCAGGGAAGGACAGGCAGGAGCCCATCTAGTCAGAAGCGGTGGGCTAGGCCTTCTGCAACTTTTCCATCGTTTAGAGAGCACATGGGGTATCTTAGGAAGCCTTTATTAGATCTGCGTGAGAGCAGGCTGCCTGCTATCAGTTCCTTTGTAAGTAGCACAGGTGGCATGAGGAACAAACATGTTTCTACTCCCCAGCCTCCATATAGGGCCTGTGCAGAGACACCATAGAGAGCCTATGTGTCTCACACAACCTTCCCAGCCAGCCCATGGTGGCCCAGGTTGGGCTCCTCTGGTGCCGGAGAGGCTGAGATCTTTGAGTCAGCTGTATGAGGAGTTTGCCTGGCCCCTTCTTGTTCACTTCTTTGGTCGTGCTTGCTTTCCAGGAGGGCATGGAGTGCAGGCCAGGAGACGGAGTGGGAAGGAGAGCACTGTGCCTGCTTCCTGGGTACTCACTGGACAGTTTCTCCGGAACCCAACGTCAATCCCATTCTAGAGACAATCTAGGGTTTTCGGGCAAGTGCCAACAACCATGATCCCCCGCCAGGGTCTCCCGAGGTTCAGTTTCCCCCAGAGCTCAGGGCCGTGCTAGAGCCATGGCTCTCACTCAGCCTGTACAATGCCGTGGCCAGCACTGGCTCGGAATGATAGCAGGAGGAAAGAGGTTGAAATCCTCAGACACATGCATGCGATTCAGCCACGTAAGACTCCAGGCACTCGTAGAGCCGCTCTCAGAAATGTTTGGTGGCCACCAATCTGATGGCTGGCCTGCCAAAACCTAGAGCTTCTTTCCCGTTCTGCCCCAGACTCTGGTCCCCTCTCTTAATTAACCCTAGTGCTAGACACGGTAGGCTCCTGTGGTGTATTTAAGGGAGAGAGCTTGGGAGTCAGGCAGATCTGGACTTGAGTTCTGGCTGGCCACTAACCCGTTGAATCTGTTTCCTTATCTATCAGGTGGGGATAATAAGAGCTATTGTCTTAAATCATAGGTCCTTAAAGTGTTGTTCTGAAGATTAAATGAAATGACCTGAGGGAAAGTGGCCGGATAACACAGTTGCTGGGTGGATGTTTGTTGACTATGCCGGGAACATGACTTTTGTACAAAACAAATCATGTGTTTCCTTCCCTGTGAAATCCAGCCTTCCAGCCTGGGGACCACTGCAGAGATTAAAGAAGAAACAGCAATTTCTGTCTCTAATCTCCTAATACAATCACTAGAGGTTTTCTTGAACTCTTAAGAAAAGCAAATCTACAGTTATCCAGGGAAGAATTTTATTTTTAGCGCAACACAGTTCTTTGAACTTAGATGTACTCTTAAGATGCCTGAGCACCTGGCCAGACCTAGGTAAACACCACTATCACAAGCAGAGACCTTTGAGGGACCCAGGTCCTGCTTGTTTCTCCATGTTGGACAAGCCAGAGCTGCTTCACCATGATGGTGATATTGCCTAGGCTGCTTGATGGGTTGTCCATCTTGAGTGCCACTGTTGAGCTTGTCCCATGAGATCTCCCAAGTTCCTTTGGAAGATATTTGGCAAGGAAATGCTTTCTGCCCACTTGCAGCCAATGGCGTTAGTGTATGGGCTCTGGAGATAGACAAAATTGGGCTTGAAACCTGTTTCTGCCAACTTTTAGCCATGTGACCTTGACTTCTCACAGAGAACCTCTGGTCTTGACCTGTAAAATGGGAATGTGTTTCTCACCTCACAGTATCATGGCCAGGTTTGCATAGGGTGACACATATGACATTTGTGAAATGCTCCCCACCGTGACTGACACGTAGCAGCCTCAATCAGAGGCAATGTGTAACGGGTATTGGAAGGGCTGAAGGGCTTAGTTTTCTTTTTCCGTGTTCAATACTGAGGATCAAACCCAGAGTGTCTGCGCTGAACTACAATCCCAGCTATTACGTTTTTCAAAAAATTTGGAGATAGAGTCTCACTGAATCACCCAAACTTGGCTCGAACTTGTGATTCTCTTGCCTCAGCCTCCCTGAGTGCTGGAATTACAGATGTGCCCCACTACCCGGCGTAGAGTTTCTTAAAGCACAAACTGCTGATTACTGATTCGAGAAGTCTGAGACAGGGCCTAAAACATTGTATTTCAAACAAGGTGATGCTGCTGGACCAGGACCACACTCTGCAAAGCACAGTCCCCTATAATCAGTGAGAGAAATGTCATTCCCCTCGAGCTTTATAGGCATCCAACTTTGTTTCTGAAGGGTTACAAGTGGGTTTAGAGGATTGAATTCAGACTACCGCTGTTCAGGAGAGCTTTCTGCAGTGATGAAAATATTCCATATCTGTGCTAGTCGATTTAGTAGGCACTTGCTGCATGCAACAGTGAAACACTGGAGATGAAGCTAGTACAACTGAATTTTACATTTAAATTTAAATAGCCACATGTAGTGAACGGCTACCATATTGGGCAGTGCAGCATGGAGTCTCATGGGCATAGCTTGGTGAAGGTGTATCCATTAATCAGAAAATGAATGGTTAAGCGGCTGTCACTTCAGGAACTGAGATTAGGGTCAAGGTTCAACACTGCAGCCACCTGCTCCCTCAGGTATTTCCTCTACCTAAAGATCTTCTCTGGTAACCATAGGGGCTAATTAAAGAATCTCCCCCTTTTCCTTCATACACCCGGATATCTAGGTGTACTTCTCAATGGAAGAAGCAGGAACAGTTAAAATATAGACAACATAGGGTTTGGACATCAGGTGGAATAATGCTAGACCTCTTAGAGGCCATGATGCCTCCTCTCAAAAGATGACTGCCTGGGACATAACCTATTGTTTAAGGGACAAAATAAAATAAAGATGTTTCCTGGGAGGTAATAGGAATCAGAAAATAGTGTGATCTGTTCAGAGTTAGTCGACAGATAGAACAGTGAAAAGGAAAACTTTACATGACCCTGGTAAGACTGTAGTAATAATTTGAAGAAGAGGAACTAATTCCTCATTCTGGCAGAGACTAGGAAAGAAGAGAGTGATATCTTGGTAAGAAGATAAAGAAGTATTGGTGGGTGGGAAACTGATAATGTCTTGTTATTCCACAGTGGCTCTAACAATGGTTGCCCTAAAGTCTCTCATCTCAGGCCCTGTCTAATCCACTTGGGAAAGCGACATAACATAGCATTCAAGATCAGTGGTTCTGAGAGTTTATAAAGACGTTAACTGCCACTTAGGAGCAGTAGGACCTTAGACAAATTATATGATATTTCCAGGATTGGTCTTTTGATCTGTAAATGGAAATAATAATAGTACACACCAGTAGGGCTGTTTTAAAAATTAAATGAGGCAGTACATCTCAAGAGCTTTACACAATGCCCAGCACATAGCAAATATTCTTCGGTCTTTAGATGGTCACTGTTATTATGTTACCTACACCTACATCACTGACCTCCCTCCTAGTTTCTGCAGAAAGTTCCCTCCCTGGATTGTCACTTATGGGTGGTAGGAGGGCTCAGGCTCTGGGAGTCCTTCTGAGTGTGTCTTATCCCAGTCCCCTCCCCTGGGTAGAGGTGATCTCTCTGCTTCCAGCCTGCTGGGGGTGTCCCTCCATTTCACAATAGCCATGATGGATTGTGGTGGCTGAGAGCACCAAGACACAAGAAATAACATCACCAGAAAACCAACTTAAGCCTGGCCTGATTTAGTACAGAGAAAATGACAGCTGCTGTGCTCGGCTGGCTTCCACCCAGCAGAAGGCTATTTTTTGCAAATAAAATGGTAAGTTGCTAATCAGAAAGATAAATTAAGAAGCATTAAGATAATGATGGTCTAATCACCGTCCACACAGAGAATTGCAAGAGTGAATATCCAGGCTACTGAGTGCTCGAACACATTTGGTGATTATTTGTATTACGAAGGGAATGATAGATTCCAGGCCTGCAATCAATCCAGCTCAGGAAACCCACAGGACCAGCCTCCAGCAGGGACTTCGGGAGGTCATCTACTCCCCTGCCAGCCTCCACTTCCAAGTGCTGAGCAGCCTCCTTAAACCATTCTGCATCTCAGGCTGTGTCACTCCTGAGGGCCCCCCAGCTTCTTAAAGGCACCTGTTGGTCCAGCTGTCTAAGTTCCCAGCATGCTTCTGCTTGGGACTGAGTTGGAGGGATGTCATCTAGTTTGAGAGTAATAGAAGGACCCCCATCTGGGAGTGAGGCAGCCACACAGGATAATCAGAGAATGCAATCTGCCTGTCCCTTGCCCTTCTGTGAGCTGTTGGGCAGATCTGCTGACCCCTGGGATGCTAGATTCTGGTGCCATCAAAACTGTAGAGACTCACTCTTTTGCTGAGGACTCAAGGCTTAAGGAAGGGAGTTTGTGTGCTTTCTCAGAGACAGAGACAAAATAGAGCCTTATACATGCTTAGCTACCTTGAAAACTGCTCTAGTGCTAAGCGGAGAAAGAATGTTAGAGACCGTACCCCAGACTCCCAATTCCCAGCTGATGCCCCAGTGGATGTAAGAACATCGATGAGTGCTGGAAATGGAATTGAATAAATAGAGAAGTCTCAGTTCTGAAGATTCTTGAGATGGTAAGGAGTTTAGACTTGATCTAATATTGAACTCCAAAGCATTTAAGTTCCCCTAAGCTTAGGTACTCTCCTTCTGGGTCCCCATAGATAAAATGGGGTTAATATGTGACTTGGCCTCTAGGTTTGCCAGGAGCTTCAGTGGAGGGTTGTATTTCTCACACTAACCTTGCCTTGGTTCCTGTTGCTGTGTGTCCGTGAGCAGGTGAGCCGGGCCAGCTGGGCTCCGTGCAGTGGTGTGCCGGAGGCACCCTGCACGAGCCTGTTGTCTAATTGTCAGAAATTTCGCAAGTCGGCAATTAAACATGGCCATTATTAAAATTAAATCATATGAACTTAGTGTTAAATAAATAATATTAAAAACAAAGTTAAGGGCGTTCTATCCACTATGCCTTTGAGGTTATTTCTGTCAGATCTGAAGGAAATAGTGGGCCGTATTGTGCTACTCTGCGTCTCTTCCCCACTTTGTGCCCAGTAGCATCACACTGGTAGCTTGAATTTGGCCGTGGTTCTTCCAGAGAAGCTAGTTGTTAAGTATTTCCCAGCACACCACTGTCTGTGTGTGTACCGTAAGGAAAACCCCAGCCCTGGGCTGGGCTCATAGTGTGCTCTCAGTTCATGATGGACATCCCTGGGAGGAACAGAAGGGAAAGGCATGGTAAAGACCAGATGCAGGGCCAGGCCACTGACGCATAAGGCTGGTTAAACACTGTAGCTGGAAACCAACAGAAACCTGAGAGCTTCACAAATTTGAGTTGCTTAACACCTGCATCTTTAAAAACTCAAGCTGTATCTTAAAGCTATGAAGGTGTCATTGACAAATCCTCTGGTGGAGAATACAGTAAAGATTCCTTCTGTATTATAAAGAGTCCCTCCGACCCAGGGTAAAAGTGGATTTTTATTCACTTTCTTCAAAGCCAGTTTCATCAGTGTGTATTCATGTCTTGAGCCTGATTTAATGGCGGATGCTGGAGTCACCTCTGTCCACTCCCCTGGCCCTATACCACCCCCTGGCTGTCTGCTGGGGCTGTGGGGAGAAAGCTGTGTGGAGAATGGGTGCTGGGCACCTGCTGCCTACTCCCAGGCTTGTTTCACCCACCTGGACCATGCTGGACACCTCCAGCTTTGCGCTGCGGACTTGGTGGAGCAATGGCCAGACAGTGCTTTGCATTTTCCTCTTCCCTCTCTTCCCCATAGCTCTTTGAGCATCTGGCCTTGGGTTCTGACTACAGGGACATCTGCAGCCGTGGAACTTGGCCTGTCCTGTTCCAGGACTGACCTTGCTATTTGGCCGCAGCCTCCCAGGGACAACTTGGCCAGAACATGTGGGAAGGACATCGCGTGCTGTCAGCGCACAGGCAGGGCACAGCCAGGCTCTTCCAGTCTCGTCCCAGGAGGTGGGGTGTTGCTGCTGCTTTTGTGTGGGTGTGAGCGCCTCTTGGGAAAGCACTTCTGATCCCCTTCAGGCTGTGAGCTGGCTGGCCCAGGAGGGCATCTTCGTTGTTGACCTGTCTCTCCCTCAGGCATTTGGTATTAGTAATCTCATCGCATTAATCTTCACAAAGCATGCATTGTATTATCCCCATTTTATAGATGAGGGTGTAAAGAGGCTCAATAGCTGCCCAAGGTCATGCGGCTAGCCCTCACCTCGAGGGCCATCTGACTTCTGAGCCCAGGTCCTGTATGACTCTGTGGTCCTGCTAAGGAGCAACTGGTAGACACAGAGAAGCAGCAAGACTTGGGGAAGACCCAGTGTGGGTGCAGCATAGGTGGTCCCTATGTAGGGAGCCCCAACCCTCACCAGCCCGCTTAGCAACGATGAGAACGGTGGGGCAACTCAGCAAAGCTCAGCGCCCTGTACAAAGCTGCCATGGCCACAGCCCGGGGCAGAGCTGCATTAGCAGTCACATGCTCTGGGGCCTTGTGTAGCAGAGCCTGACTTCACCAGCCCATGTCCGGAGGGAAAAAGGGGTGCCCAGGGACTGACCGTTTCCCCTTCCAATTTCAGTCAGCAGCACTCATGCCCTCCCAGCTCCTTCTAAAACCAGGCAGACCCTAGAGCAACATGTGGCTTTGAGCTAATTGCGGGCTGTGTGGGTAGAGGAGCGAGAGGCCTGGAAATTCCTAAAGACTCAGTCTTCTGGGGAACAAATGATTCTTCTTCCTCCCAGGCCTCCTCAGCAGCTGCTGAGCCGCAGGATTTATCGAAGCCCTTCACGCTCTGTGACAGACTGCTAATGAAAGGGAGCCGGGCTTCTGCGTCTGCCTCCTTTAGTTTCTTATTTGTTGGGGGATTCTAGCCCCCAAGAGGAGACAAGTGACTGGAAGCCAGAGGGCCCCAGCCTGTCAGCAGGACTTGGCTTGAAAGGGTCCCGCCGTGGGCCACCCAGGGGGCTGTTCCCAGCTCCAAGTACCTGCAGGCGATGTGAAACATGCCCCGGGACTAATGGGAACCAGATGGGCAGGGCAGCCCCTCCACCTGGCCTCCTGCGCAGAACCATGCGGAGTCTGGCCTGGTGAGGAGACTTTCCTCAGGGCCGCATGCCCGGGAATATAAACCAGAGGCCTGGTACCTCCTGTCCAGCTGAAAAGACAAGGAAGTGAGGCAGGACCTGAGAGGGTTTCCAGGGCAAGGCAGTGGTTTTCATTCCAGGCTTCACATGAGAACTACAGGGGAACCTTTTAAAACTACCGAGATTTGTACCCTACCCCAGATCACCAGCTACATAAAAATCATTCTGAAAGAGGCCCCGGCCCTGTTTGAAAAGCTTCCCAGATGGTCTCATGTGCTGCCCAGGCTGAGAACTGCTAAACTCGCCCTTTATAAACACTTCTGGATTGAGGAAGTGGCCACCCTAAGGTCACCTGGTGAGGATCAGTGACCATCTCTGACTCCCATGCCATGAAGGCGGTCTCTCCCCTGTCCCCAATGGAGGGCCTATGAAGGATTGCACTTGTCTTTTTTCTTCTGCTTTGCTTATTTTACTTGCCAGTTCAGGCCCAGCCCTCCTTAAAGGGTGCACATGCACCTCCTCCACGAAGGCGCAGCCCGACCACCCAAGCTCCTCTGAGATCTCTGGATCTGGCTTGGTCTGTGACTCGCTCCTAAAAGTGTGTGCAGTCAACTCAAAACTCACTTTTCGTGGTCATTTTGACTTTGGGGCAGAGCAAGAAGCCAGTGAGTGAGGTGAACGAGGACACAACATAATGTTTTTATTTGACGGAAATTGCTATAAACAATTTTTTTTTTGTACCAGGGATCGAACTCACAACCTTGAGTTTGCCGAGCAGGCACTTATGCCGCTGAGCTAAACCCCCGGCCTCAACCATAAACAATTTTAATTGATCGGCAACAAACATCCAGGCAGCCGTGACAGCGCAACTAAAGACACTTACAGAAGAGGACTTTCAGAACTGCCTCGGAGAGGGGAGAATGATGGGATAGGTGTGTTCAAAGCGAGGAGGAGTATTTTCAGGGGCAATGTGTCTTTTACTGTATTATTTAAATTTAAGGGACTGGGGATTTAGCTCAGCGATGTAAGCACCTGCCTGGTGAGTGCAAGGTCATGAGTTCGATCCCTGGTACCAAAAAAAAAAAAAAAATTATATATTTAAATATTCACTATATTTTTTATCACACTGCATGCCTTCAGTCTCTTTAACATGTAAGGGCATATTTTCCCATTTTCTGGACGAGCAAACTGAAGTTTCTTTTCAGCCTTGAGCTTTCAGGTTCTGAGTCAGATTTGAGCAGAAACAGGTACCCAGATGCTGCCTCTGTGGAAAATGGGGTGTGTGTGCGCTCATAAAGGGGCAGATCGGATGCCATGCAGGCCACAGCAGGGACTTAGCTGGGCCCGCTCCTAACAAAAGAGGGGGTGAGGACTAGAACCTTAAATCTCTTTCCTAAAACAACTGCCGCTCCCCTCTGGCACGTCACCGGGTGCTCATTAAATGTGTAAGCACCTCCACTGGCGGCCTCTGCCGTCTGGATGCTTTATCCTTCGCCCAATAACCGTTAATCAGCCTGTAGCAGCCGCACGAGCCCTGTGAGGGCTGGGTCTTGCCTGGCAACCACAATCTGTTCCTATTTCATCTAAAAAAATAAAATGGCCGGGATGTTGTGCTGCTCCCCTAACCCCCGGCATGAAAGAGTGGAGGATCAGAGCTCCCTCCAACCCCCACCTCTGCCCCTTGATGAAAAATTAACCAGCTGTGCAGACGGAATGAATCCCTGAAGGGGAATGAGGTCTCTGATGTGAGCTGGGCCGGGTTGTGGGAGCTCCGAAAATCCTCGTGGTCGTTAATTCTCCAGCCCTTGGATCCTCAGCGCAGCCGTGGACAGGTGTGCGTGGGATGCTAATTGGCCACTCCTCCCACAGCTGGCTGTGCCCAGCAACTGGTGGAGCCCAGACGGCCCTGGTCGGCCTTTTGCTGTGATGCGAGTCCCTGTATGCTTTTGGGGAAATGGAGCGGCTTGGGGCACCGTTCTTGTTTACCTCAGTCCTGGTCTACTCTTCTGTGGGGTTTCCTGAAGACAGAAGCCAGGGCTTATTTGCATCTGAACCCCAGACCCTAATAGAGACTGACACATAGCAGTGACTGTACTAAATGAATGAATAAATGAATAAGTGAGTGAATGAGGGCTTGGCTATGAGCCAGAGGCTACTCCACAGGCTCAGCTCAGTCCTTGGGACCCCATTCATTCACCATGCACTCATTCATAGTTGGTCAATAAACATTCATTAAGCAGTATGGTTAATTCATTCTTTATTCTCATTCATACATTCACTCAACAAATGCTAGGTTCTGGCCTTATCCCAGAGCTAGGGATACAAAGATAAGATGCTCATTCTCTGTCTTCAAGATGTTCACTGTGCGGTAGGGGCATGGGTCACCAAAGTGAAAGCAATAAGAAGTAGGTGACGGCCTTGAGAGTAAATCCCTGGGGCGCTGTAAGAACAGAGGAGAGTGCACAAGTCTCTTGAGGAGACAGAGTGGGGCATAGTGTAGAAGGGTGACAAAATGACGTCTAAGCTAAGACCGGAAGGGTGACAACCCAGGTCTGGCAGCATGGCACAGCAGAAGGAAAAAGGGACAGTGTTTGGACACTTGATGAGGTGTTGTTAGCTCTCTGGGTTCACCCATCAGAGAGTAGGGGAACCCTAAACTTCACTGACACCACAGCGTGACTTACAGTGGACCTGACTGGGCACCCCGGGGAGCAGCGTGACACCCTCGGCTCCTTCGGAGGCTGCTCTTTCTCCCCACGCTGAGCCCTGAGTGTGCTGCGTGGCCTCCCAGGACCAAGGCATGTGGACATCTGTCTCCTGAGCTGGACTGCGTGGATCTATTAAAACTTAGGCTCACCACAGCAGGAAACAGCCTGATGGGTCCTCGAAAAAACTAACCTAGAATTACATTTGCAAGAGCCGGTCTACTCCGTCATGTCAACCCAGAAGAACTGAGAGCAGAGACTCAAACACATAGCCGTACAGTCATCTTCGAGCAGCATTATTCACAATAGCTGAAAAGTAGAAACGACCCACGTGTTCGCCAAGTGATGAATGGATAAACAAAGCCTGGCATATCCCTGCGATGAAATATTTTTCCTCCATAGGAAGGATAGAAGTTCTGCCACACGCTACTACACGGCGAAGCACTGTGCTGAGAGAAGTAAGGCAGACCGAAAAGGACAAATACCGTGTGATTCACTTTATGAACTGTCTACAATAGGCAAAGTCATCAAGCAGGAACTAAATTAGAATTTCCAAAGGGCTGGAGGAAGATGCTGCTCTGAAAGGTACAGAGCTTCTGTTTAGAATAATGAAAATGTTTTAAGTTAAGCTTGCACAACAATGCGAGTGTAATTATGCCACTGAACTGCACACTTAAAAAGTGGTTAAAACAGCATATTTTAGTTATAGATGGTACCACAATTTACAAAATCCTCAGCTGGCTTTTGCAGAAAACCCAGCAGTCAATGCATTATCCGATGGCCCTCTCTGGCCCGCCTCCCCGGCAGGCTTTGCTCCCCCCTTAGGACTCCTCACAGCACTGGGTTCTGCCAGGCGGGTGTGTTTCATTTTTGTTTTTATTTCCTGCATCTGCGTCTGCTACCACCAGAATCTATTATTGCTCTCTGGGGCCTGTGCCCCTGACAGCGATTATTTGTACATGTAAATCAGAGAGCCAGGGACAAAGCTTTAATGACAGGCTCTTTGGAGGTGGCGGCAGCAAGAGCAGGAGATGAGTGAGTGCTGCCCCCCACTGGTCCCCCTTTGGTCCTGTGCTCAGGGGCCTAGAGGGTGGGGGTGCTGACCCTAGCCAGTCCCGGTTCAAAGACCTCTTTCTGTTGGTCATGGTTCTGGCTTCTGGGGGCACCGGGTCTGTGTCCTTTAACGATGGGATTTGGTGTGAAGCCTCAGCTCTGACCACTGCACTGGTGGCACTTGGCACGTGTGGGAAGACAGCAACCTCTTTGGTCCTGTCTTCCTTTTGTTGTCTACCAGGATCTTTGCAGTCCTAGAGAGCAGGCTTTGGTTCGCCTTGGACCAAGTCCTCAATACCTTATGCCTTTACGAGAAGTGTTTATATTCAAAGAGAGGAAGTGTATCAGTTCAAGACTGGGGACATTGCACTGATAATGTAGCTCAGTGGTAGAGCGTAGAGTCTGCATGCATGAAGCCCTAGCTTTGATACACACCAACACACACACACACACACACACACACACACACACTGTGCACTGTCAAGTAGAGGTTCAAGGTGAACCAGAACCCGCAGGTAGGAGAACGGGTGCTACGGGTTTGATTTTTTTGGAGTGAAAGGAGTGTATGCATCCCAGGCTACCTAAGCACGTTTACAGGCCAACAAGGAAAGGTGACGTGCAGAACAGCATTGTAGAACATACTGCCATGTATGTTTAAAAGCATGGATGTTTATATGTGCATAGGACATCCCTGGGAAGTAGACATACAAACTATGACGGTAATTGCCTTCTAGAGAGAGGTGGAGTAGGAGGGGACTCAGTCAGAAGTAAGAGAAATAAGTATGTAGTGCGTGCGTATGTATGCATATATGTAATTTTCTTACACACACACTTTATCTGGACACACAAACATATATATACATATATATAAAACTGTATACTGCATAAGGTCTTTACCAGGTGCATTTAGTAGCCTAATCACAAAAACACGTTTTTCTCAGCCCAGCCTCGTGTGTTGTAAGCGGCGAGCTGGTTTGTGAGTGGGACAGGTGAGTGACAGTTCGCTGTTGCCCCCTTCTCTCTGATTTCTCTCAGCAAGCATTTCTCCGAAGGAGATTGGGGAAGTAGAGAGCTTCTGCCCCTGGGGCCTTTGGCCGAGCGGCAGTGGCTGCAACTTTTGTTTTTATTGGGAGAGATCTTCCGTCTTCAGTAGCCTCTTTCCTTGTTTTCTAAACAAGCATCTTGAATCTTGATGCTGCTGGCTTCATGTTCATACTCTCTGGGCAACTAGTTGATGTTGTTGTTTATGACTCTCCAGAAAATACAGCTGCTTGTCTTCTGCAAATCTTGTCTCTAAACTCCGGGAAGAATCTATGCCCATCCTGGGTCAGCCTCAGGTAGAGTTCCTCGGTTGGAGTACGGTAGTTGATTCACACTCATACACGCAGTCACACACACACAGCAGGTGCAGGGTAGAGGAACATCTCTCCCATCTCTCCCTTACCTCTCACTCAGATGCCTTCAAAATGGCTGTGGATGTTACTTTTAATCTCATTTTCCCTGACATTGGTTAAAGGAGGGCGGAAAATCAGAATGTCTCAGAACATTCTGGGCAGTGGAAAACTGCGTGTTTGGGAGGAAGCGCCTCCTCAGCTGAACTCCAGTTCGCTGCCACTCGTGTTATAATAATATTTTTCTTAAATCACAGAGCTTCCTAACCTCTCTATTCTACTTAAGTTGTCATTTCAGACAATTATTTCTATGTTAGCGAGAGGAAATTAACACACTGAATACAAATATAAATGATTCCTGCTTGAAATTGTTTTGAGTATTCTTGCTAAGGAACTAGTTGTTTTCCTATTTCATTCCATGAATAGTTATGAACATCTCCGGACCCACCAGTGAATTGTGGAGTACTCAGAAGCCTAAACCAAACCTCTGGTCCTCTGTTTGTGTACTGGTTTCTTTTTGTTTATTATTTTTGAGACAACACCTCCCCCCATGTTGCCCAACCTGGTTTCTGACTCTTGGGTTCATGGGAACCTCCTACCTTAGCCTCAGTAGTACCGTAGCTGGGATGGCAGGTGCTAAGATGGGGAAGATGTGGCTTGAAAGTGGCAAAGGCCTGAGCACCGTACCCTTGTCTGCTGCTCACCAGCCTTGTGATTTCCAAGGTGTCACCCTTATCCAGCGTCCACCTCTTCATCTGCAAAACGAGCAGGTCAAAGTCTACCTTGCGGGGCTGCGAGGTAAGACAAGGACCGGTAACACCAGTAGGCCAGCAATTGCTGGCTCTTCTACCATCTGTCCTGGGTGGAGACCTGGGACCCCCAAATGTGAGGATAAGGATTAAGGGGAAAAAGAAACCCCAACATAAAAGACTGAGACTCTCCCTGATCAGCTGTGAGGACCCACATAAGGTGTCGAACTTTGAGCCGAGGAGTGAAATAAGGAAGGCCATGCTTTAGCTGATCCGTCCGGCAGTAGCCTTCAGGAAGACTGACCAGACTTTAGTAAAGACAGAGGCAGGGCCACGATGGTGCAGATATTCAGTAATGAGCAATAAAGAAAAAGACACAGCTGATTCTAGAGTTGGGGCAACCGCTATGCACCCACAAATAAGCAAAGCAGGGAGAACAATGCAGTGGGAGAAGCGAGCATAGCTTGAACATGAGGTGACAGCTGGACATCTAGAGGTAGTGTCCCATTGAGATAAAAGTCCCGGGGGAGGGCTGTGGTCAGCTTATAGAGAGAGATGTAAGAGTCAGATATGCACATGGCTCAGATCAGTGTGTGTGTGCAGTTCTCAGAGCTGGAGAGTGGAGCAAGGCTCAGGAGTGGCCTTTGGCAAATGTCAGTGGCTGAAGGACATGCTGGAGAACCAAGGAAGTGTACTGGGAAGGAGTCACACAGAACAGCTGTGTCCTAGTGTCAGGGTGACAGCGAGTTAAAGGACAATGAGGTCTGAACCAGGCTCATGGGATCTGCAGGAAGGTGGTTGTTAGAGAGGATGAGCTGTCACAAACAGCCCCTTCCTGAAAATCTGTTCCCTTACTTTTTCTTCTCTTCCTTGGCCTTCTTCTTTGAGAGAAGAACTCACTGTGTAGCCCAAGCTATCCTCAAACTCCAGATCCTCCTGCCTCAGCTTCCCAAATGCTGAGATTACAGGCATGGACCACTAGGCTCAGCTTTTCTTCGCTTCTTTCTCTCATGTGTGGGCATGGGTGCTCGGGCTTGAAGCCGGGACACTGCATACGTTAGGCAAGGTCTCTACCACTGAGCTCCAGCCCCAGCTCCAGCCCCTTCCCCTCTGCAGCTCCCTGCACTTGGCTTCTGCTCGGTTTATTCTTTCGTAGATAGTTTGTCTTCTGTTCTCCCCTCATTATGCACCACGGGCAGCTCTCACTGCCCAATATATTTAAAAGCTCTCTGAGAATGTTCTTTTGTTCTCTCCACCCCCGTGCCACTCAGCACGCAGACAGCAACCTTCACCATCTCAGTAAAGGGCAAATCCATGCTTCCGACTGCTCGGGTCAAATCCACTGGGATCATCCGGACTCCGCTCTTCTCTCTCTCTCTCTCTCTCTCTCTCTCTCTCTCTCTCTCTCTCTCTCATGTCTTCAGAAGCCCCGTGAGACCTGACTTCTCCGCACCTCCCTGCTCCCACCCTAGCCCAAGCATCTGGCTCCTGCCTGAATCGCTGGCGCAGCCTCCTAAGCCCTCGCCCTACTCCCACCCGCTCTCCTGCCAGTCTGTGCTCAACCCAGCCACCAGAGCCTTCATTTAAAATGGCAATCAGATCATGTCACTGGCTGCTCAGATGCCCCCGAGGGCTTCTCATCTCATTCAGAGAGAACATTCAAAGTCTCCCCCATGGCCTGCTGGCCCTCGCTGATCTGGATTTCTGTCTGCTGTGCCAGCCTCCTGCTGGCTCTGCTCCAGCCCCACTGACCTCCTTGTTGTGCCCAGACACGTGGCCCTGCCTTAGATACACTTCCTCCAGGTGGCCACCCAGGTCGCCCATTTGCCACACCGCTCAATTGTCACCTCACCGATGAGGTCCCCTAGTAGTCTTATATAAAACAGCAAGCCTGTCCCTGCCCTGACTTATTCTTCTCTACGGTTTCTCTGTATCTGGTGTATTATGCACTTCCTTGTTATCTACCTCAACCAATCAGAAGCACGTCCTGTGAAGACCAGGAGCTTGTTTTGCTTAACACTTTGAGCTCAGGAGCCAGGACAGTGCCTGGCATAGGTGGGTGATTAATAACCATGAGCTGAATGAAAGAGAGGGAAGCTAACATTTACAAGGTGTTTATTACCTGCTAAGTTGTGCTGGAAACATTCGAGCGTATGTTTTATCATTTACTACTCATGACAATCCTTGAAGCACAGTTGTCCATCAGTACCCGTGGGGGACTGGTGCCAGGCCGTTTCTCTGGTACCACAATCCACGGATGCCCAAGTTCCTTGTGTAAAGTAGTGCAGTGTTTGCATAGGAGCGACACAGTCCTTCCTACTGCACAATGCTGTTTCCTACCTTCCACATGCTGTTTCCTTTGCCTAGTGCATTCTCCTCTCACTTCCACCTGTTTCTATTTGGTAACATTTAGCACACAGTCATTCCTGTCCCTGGATGAATTGTGTGCCATCTTCCCCACATTACCTTCCCCACAGAGGATCTGGGTGTCACTTTCCCCTAATCCCCTGCAAACCAGAGAGCTTCCGAGGACAGTCTCAGTCACCTGCTGGTGTGTGACATGGGACCTGTCACGGAGTGGGCACAAGACCTTTGATCGTTAAACAGTACTGAGGCTGTGTTAGAAGGCAGAAGAAGGCTTTCCGAGCCTATGGAGCCCTGCGCAGAGGAAGCGCGTTCGGGGCACAATAAGGGGCTGGATAAGCCACAGTGAGCAGCTGCTCAGGCCCCTAGGAGACGGTGCTAAGGAAACATGTGGAGGAGCACCTAGGGGGTGGAGAAGCAAAGTATCCTGCCAAGTGAGAAGCTCATGGGCCATTTGTTTAAGTCTCCTGGGCTGGAGGCTGCAGAGAGGATCCCCAGGGCAGCAGATTGATCATGGAGTTGTGAGCACATTACTGCCCCCTTTCGTGCACACCTAGGCTGGCCTGTCCTTCTGGCTGGGTGTGCACCTGAATGGAGCTGGGCTCCAAAGTGACAGCTGGAAGGGCTCACCCTGACTCTAGGGTGGGAAGTGCACAGCCATGCCTCCTTCCCTGAGAGTCCCCAGCCCCCTGAGCATATGAGCTTGGGCTGTGCAAGGAGAGGGAGGCTTCCAGGTCCAGAGCTCCAAGTGGCCGGAAGGACAGCAAAATGTCTAATACTGAGTAAACATTTGGGGAGGATAGATGGATAGATGGATGGGTGGATGGATGGATGGATGGAAGTTAAGGTTCAAGGCTGTCAGAAGAGGCCAAACCTTGGCTTAGATTGTGGCTTCTGACCTTCAGTGCATTCCTTGGGTCTGTTCAACCCTTATGGTGTTCAATCCAGATCAGGGCCTGTTTGTTCCTTTTACACCTGACCTGGTCATTGGCTATCGTGTCAGAGTCCAGCAAACCCCCATCGGCTGTCTCTGGATCACAGTCAGCGTATACGGCTATGGTTATTCACTTCCCCTGCTTGAACCCAGGAAGGATGAGCCCCCTGACCCTTCCTTGGGGAAAGTGAGAAGGGATAAGGCCCAGGGAAGGGCAGGGTGGTGAAAAGGTGGTCTCAGCTAGAGGTCAGGATGAGTGGACTTGAACCCCAACAGCACCACTTACTCATGCCTTGGGCAGGTCATTCAGCATCTCTGGGCCTCAACATATTTATGGATTAAATGTAGTTCATAATGTCTGCCATGTCTCCTACATGACAAGAATCAAAGGATTCTTGGGAGCAATTAAACAACAGGTTTCTTTTAAATGCCACTGGTAGAAGTCAGGTTTCTAACCTGAGGGCTCCTATTTGCTCACCTGGACAGTGAGGAGCCTCCCACCGGGGCACTGTTTGCCAGGTGTAGGTTCTGGGCCTCAAGTGGCTGTGGGATTCCCCAAAAGCTGTGGGGTCTACCCAGACAGACTGGAAACAACTGGTCTCTTCCCCACCTTTCCTTCTGTTTTGAGACATCCTTTCTGCCTTCCTCATTATGGCTTTGTGCTGGAGGTGACTTGGTCTTGGTAGGAGACAGTGACTGCCCCAGTAAAGGGTGACATTGAATTGTCTCTGCCCTGACTGCCTGGGGCTGGGGACACTTTTCTCTGCTCCTGGTCTAGACTCTCTGAGGGAGACCGAGAGGGTCAGCTGGCCGCTGAGTTCCGGCCTGCAGGGTGTCCCACACAGCAGGACGTAGAGCAGGGTGAGGACGGCAAGAGGGTGAGCGGCTCACACCCTGACTGCGGGATGACCCCTTTGGAGGGAGCACTCTGGGCAGGCTGGAAGGGAGATCTCTCTGGTGCGGTCCCCAACCTCTTTGGGCCACTTCCTATCAGATAATAGTAGGGCTGGAGTAAAGTGCTTGCCTAGTATGTATAAGGGCCTCAGTTCCATTTCCAGCGCTGCAGAATGAAATTCAAAATAAGAATTATAACAGCAAAGCAGCTCACATTTTTTTTGACCTATGTACTTAGTACCGTGTTGACTATGTGACGGTATTATGCCATTTAATCCTATCTAGGAATACTGTCCCCATTTTCAAGATGAGGCCATTGAGGTACTGCAAGGTTAAGCCATCCCAGCTGGCAAATAACAGAATCAAAATTTTAAACCCTAGTATTTTGGTCAAGTCCACACTGCTAACCACTATTAAAAGGAAAGGGAATGAGGCGTTGGGTACTCAGTATGTTTCAGGGTGGCTGGAGGCAGGTGAGTGAGAGTGTGGGAGAGTGGGGGGGCATCTGCAGGGGAAGGGTGAAATGGGGAGTTGAAAATGCACTCAGAAGCCAGACATTGGGTAGGTTAACAGAACCTACCCAAAATCTACCCCGGCAGAACCCTGCGCTTTGCTCTGTGGTGAAACCTGAAACCTGAGCTCCCCTCACGAAGGGAAAGCTACCTGGGACCTGAACACATTACCTAGCACATCACCGTCGCAGGCATCTATTATTTATTGGAGGCTCAGGGCACAGATGGACAAATAGATACATTTCTGTCCTAGTGGTGGTTGGAAGAAGGGTTTCGAGCTCTAGCAAGACTGCGGTGTGTGGCCCAAGGCAAGCCTTGGCCTCTGTCGCTGTCCTGGCTTCCAGGAAGTGAGGGTGCTGGTACTGCGCCCCAGGCTGCAATGTGCTGCCTGAGTTGAAAGGCTGAGTTGAAAGGCATTGAGGCCTCTGCTAACCTCAGGGCGTTGGACTGGCTCTGGCTTGGAAGCCTGCATGCGACTCAAATCAGAGGCTGCCGATTGCTACTGGGGCCTGTGGGGAGGGGGGCAGCAGAGTGAAAGTGCCTCTTGTGTAAGGGAGGGGAGGGGGCCAGACTGTCCTTTGTCTTACATAAATCAGCAATAGGGTCCCAAACTCTTGGCCCCAGACAGAGCCGCCCAGGCAGGACAGAGCAGACTTCTCCTGCGTGTCAGAAAGAATGTGGCATCTGAACTCACTTTCCACAGCTGGCAGCATCCAGTCGATATTTTTCTGTGGTGCAGACAGAGTAAAGAGAGAATAAAGTGTTGAATTGTTTGGCATTATCAAGGATTTCAGCTCTCCAGGACTCCTGCATAAAGAGATGGAAATTTTAGCTGCCAGAGCCAAGAAACACACAGAAGTATATGAATTTATTACATATTATCTTTCCTTTTTCCAAACAGCCATGAAAATGTCAAAAGATCATCTATTGTCTCATCGTTAATAATAATAATAAAAAAAACAGTTTGGGTTTGGTGGACTCAGGGCCTGGGTTTGGGCACGAGGCAAGCAGTGCAAGGCCGTGGGGAGGAAGACAGCCATTTCCCAGGGCGAGCTTCAGGAGGCCTGGCTGTCTTACCAGCTCTCTCTTGCAGAGTGATGCATTCACAGATGGCATTTGAGCTGGGAAAAGCATGCGATTATTTATTTGCATCAACTAAGTCATTTTGACCACCAGTTACCCAGCCCCTACTGTGTGCAGGTTCGAGCATGTGCTAGAGAACACCTTGCCACAAGGCCCTTGGGGCCTGATGCTCATCTGACACGGAGCTGAGAGCGATCCTGGCTTCCCAGACACAACTCCTCTGCCTGTCTGGAGGACCTAGAGCTGGGGATGGCTCTGCTACCTGCGGGAGCGGGAGGTCGGGGAGACATCCCAGTGAAAGTGCTAGACCTTAGAAGACAAGCGGATGTTCTACGGGCTGAGAGGGCAGTGAAAGCTCGGCAGCAAACAGAACTGCGTGGATGGCACAAACCAAAAGGCCACATTCAGCCATCAGACCTAGAAGTTGGGCCTGGAGACGTGAAGACGACTTGAGTTGCCTCTGTGGCCCTGAGCTGCCCTAGCTCTTGGCCATCCACTAACTACCCAAGGCCGTGTCTGATCCGAGATTTGCTGTCCACACTGTCCTCTGATGCTGCTAGGGGTGTGAATGTGATATTCCTGCTGACCTCTGTCCTCTTGCCGCCTTCCACAGGCTGGGATGTGCTGCATCGGGCCGAAGGCTGCAGGGATAAAGCCACCCTCTAGCTCCCTCTCCTGCTACCTCCCTTAGCCAGAGAGGGGCTGGTTGATGGGAGCTGTTGGCCACTCCCTGCACTGGGCAGGTCATGGGCCCAAGGGAATCAAGTTAGGCCCTTTGGAGCATTCTAGGGTGTTTAAATCAAGGTCGTCTCCAGCTCCACCTCATTGTGAGAAGCTGTCAATTTTATGCTCATCTTTGTGTCTGACAAGGAAGTAGATGAGATGCAGGCTCTGACTTCAGCCTGAGCCCACTAGGCAAATGACCTAGAGCCCATTCAGCTTTTCCTCTTCTGGCTGGCCACTCCGCAGAAAGGCTGGGACTCCAGCCACTCCCCCACACCCTCTCTGCCTCTCTTCCCAGGAGGGCTTAGGAAGTCAGAGATAAAGCGGGGAATATCTGAGTTGTGCAAACCCTGGGGAAGGCAGAATCCACAATGCAATTGCAATCTGAACTGCCCGCTCCAGCCCCCAGCTCACCCTCCACACAGGCAGCATCTCAGCATGAGTCTGTTCTTTTTGCCATTCCCCCGCCTTTGCCCCAGATCCCCAGAGGTAGACCTGGAGAGGATGTCTTGACTTAGAGATCAGCGCTCCACCTGCAGCTCTTCCTGCCACCCACAGCCTGGGTGCTGCAAGCCAGGTGGGAAACTCCCTGTCAAACACACAGTCATCTCAGAATCTTCTAGCACCTTAACGCCTGCTGGCTGAGAGGGACTCAAGCCCTGGAAATAACCGTTAACCTAAACCGCTTACTTTTGAACTGTGCTTTGCAGTTTTCCCAAGCTTATCACATTTGTGTTTCTTAGCCTCCTCCAGCCACACTAAAGGGGCTGCAAAGCAAGCTTTGCACCACCCTTGTGTTTACAGAGGAGTGGATGGGGGTACAGATTGATGTGCCTGGGGTCAAAAAGCTAACTCAGGGGCCCAGACTCCAAACTTCTGGAACAGTTAAGCACCCTCATCACAGCCAGGCAAGCCACAGGCCCGAGAAAGGGATGTGGGTGAAGGTAGGTCCTCACTGCCTGCAGCCAGCACGGAGGTGGGAATATGGGCTGTAAACCCCAGAGCCCTGCACAGCTTCTTCCCAGAGGAATCATAACCCTACAGATTCCTTCCAACTCAGCAGGACCATAACCCTAACCCCTAACCCCTGACCCCTGACGCCTAACCCTAATCCTAACCCTGACCCTGACCCTAACCCACTGCAGGACACGTTGCCTAGTGGGAAAGGCAGGCTATCGGGCGGTGCCTCACAGGCAGAGCAGATAAAGGGATGCTGATGTCCTCTTGTCCACTACGGAAGCCGCCCCCCCACCCCATCCCTCCTTTCCTCACTTCCCTGGATACCTGTGTGACCCATCAGAGCACAGAGGCAGTCATGGGCCACAGCAGAGGCTGATACCAAAGGGTTTCTTTGCAGATACAGGAATGTGGCAGGGATCTGGCAGCAGCCAGGGACTTGGTTGGAAAGCACCCTCTACAATTCAGGGAATCTGCTGGATCCAAGGAACCCCCCAGGGCCTCCCCAGAGAAGACTGTTCAGGTAGGGCAGCTTTGAAATGGGTTCAGTTGGGTGGAGACCAGGCAGAGCTGATTCCCTGGATGGCAGCCCCAACCCCAGGGCCCCATCTCACCAAGCTCTGGCCCTGAAAGGAAGACTTTCCATTCCCCTTTCTTGGAAACCCCCTGGCTTACGGGAAGCTGGGTGTTATCTTAAGGTCTGTAAACGGCCTGCCTGCTTTTCCAGCTGGAGCTGTTCTTCAGAACAATTAGCATGCAGTTTAGAGCTGGAATGGAACATATGGCAAGGGTCCCCAGGAGCCAGCGTGTGGCAGCCTAAGACGGAGGGGAGCAGGCTGGGAGGCACGGGAGGGAGTGTTTGAAGACAGGGGCTCAGAGCCTGCTGTCTGGGCCAGGTACACCTGCTTTTAGTACTGGAGGGAACAGAGGTGAGGGCTGTGCCAGCTCCTCATGCGTCCGGCCACGAATGTACTACATGTGCTCTAAATCAGCATTTTATGTTAAGAGACTTGAAAAGTCCTGTATCCCTAGATAATGTCTTTCCATGGAAAGCTTCAGGGCAAATACCTAGGGATCAACCAAGATTAAGGTGGCCACACTGGGGAACTAATACCTACTTAGGTGCTTTTGGGCATTTGTTCATTCACTAAATATTAACAGAAAGTCTAATATGTGCCAAGTGCTGTCCCAGGCCTTAGCGTCTATCCATGAAGAAAACGAACTGAGATCTCTGCCCGCCTGCAGTTTTCGCTTCAGTGTGGTACATCTGCGAACATAAGAGTGTAACTGTTCACTTGTGGAATCATGTGGGTGTTCAGCGTTTTGGGGATTTTTCTCCTTTTGGATATTCTGATTTGAGGTGGTACATTCCTTTTTTAATGCAAAGATGTGGAAACCAAAAGAGTTTCTAAAAAGCCTGCTCAAGTTCTCTATGGTAGAGTCTAGATTTAAACCCATCTGGCCCAATGTCCGTGGCACTCACCTTGCCTCTAAGATGGACAAACTGTCCACCCTGATAAGCTCCAGTTTAGGGCTTCAGATGCTCTGATGGCTGTCAACTGAGAGACTCTTGGAGCAAAAGTAGCTCTCAGAGATGGCTGCTCTGGCCTTAGCCTTGTACTGGAAGCCCAGATCCGTCTGAGGTCACACAACCTGGAAGTGTGACTTGTAGCCAGAAGGTCTCTCCGTCCAACCATGCTAACTTGCTTAGGTCTTCTCCACAAGCCCACAGATGGGTTCTCCAGAAGGACTGGTCTCCTGCGGACTCCTTATGTCCTTTGCTGCTGAGACCGACCATGCACACATACCCCCTACCCCTCCACCACTCCTAGGTCAGAGGCCTTCAGGGTCTGGACAGAGGCTGGTTCTCAGAGCCCACCTGGGCAGCAGTTGGGCATAGCTGGAGAAGATGTGGAGGGATGGCCCACATCTTATGGTGCTCGGAGCAGTGTCCGTAACCAGGGTCTTGCAGGGGCAGGAGCTAAGCAACACCCTGTCTAGAAGAAAAATGACAGTCACAACACTAGGGGCAGCCACCAGAGTGGGAGGGGATGGGGGAGAAGGGACAAGATGACCGAAATGAGGTGGTTATGAGACTTAAATTTGAGCCCAGGGCAGGTAAAGAACAGAGCTATAAATTCAGCCTCCTGAAAGTATTCTGGAGGCAGGAGACACAAGCTCACTTAAAATATGCCTGAGATGAGAACCAAAGATCGTTATTTTTGAGCAAGGATATAAAATGCTAAACACTGCCTTTATTGGTCCTATTTAAAAGCCAGGTGTAAAATCCTGCCATTCCCGAGATTGTGTTTTTCCTTTTTTTGCTTTAATGGCAGAAATTAAAATCTCCTTAAGCCATTAGCCGTCAGTCCCCAAGGTGAGCCCCCTCTGCAGCTCTGCCAGGGACCTCTCCTCTCACCCAGAGGTGTGGTTGCCACCCTACCGAGGCTCTCACACCCCTTTCCACCTCCCTGTCAGACCCCACTGGCACCAAGTGCTGGCCCAGTGACAGGTGGCTGAAAAGACTGAAAAGTTTTATGGGTCTGCCCCTGCAGACCCTGTCTCCCACCAGTTGCCAATTTGGCCGGTTGCTCCCCAGCTCACAAATAGCTAATGCTAAAGATATTCAACTCACTGGCCCGCTGCCAGGGCGGGCCTGCCCCCAGGGGGATGCTGCTCAGTGACTCAGCCTTCGGGGCGATCAAATGCCACTTCTGCTCCCAGGGCCGCTTCCCCTGTGCTGCATTTTCTTTCTTCCTTCCCATACTTTCTTTCTTTTTTCCTTTTCTTTCCATCAAAGCCTGGTGCTACCACAGAAAAAGTTCATAAAAATGTTATGTCCACCATAAAACCCCTAATGTGGCATTCTGCATGATCCATGCATTAACATTAACATTTCCCAGACAGTTATTGTGAGATAATGGTGCCGGCTATAATTCAGCGGTAACGTTCCTTCGAGCAAATGTTATGGAGGAATAAATGACTTGCCGAGTGTGCTGCTGCAGTGGGGGCGGGGGAGAGGCAAGCATCTTGAAGATGCAGGCTGTGGACCTCAGAGACCCCAGTGTGCCCTGGAGGAGGCTGGGGCTCAGTCTAGGCCTGGACACTGGCTCTCTGGGAGCCATGAGATTAGGCCTCTCTGCCTCTTTGCTTCCAGTTCACCCATAGGAGAGAGGGAAGGGAGGGAGGTTTGGATGGATGAACGAATGGTTGGATGGATAGATAGTTGAGTGACAACAGCTTTCCTCTTCCTCTTTTTCCTCCTCCTTTCCTCCTTCTCCTCTTCTTCTTCCTCCTCCTCTTCCTCCTTCTCTTCTTCCTCTTC
>PVJX010018742.1:0-35984 GCA_004027295.1 Dolichotis patagonum
AGCCTTTGTAATTCCTCTGTTTTGATTCCTGCTTCTTCATTCACATGCTTTATTCTTAAGTTATAGATCCTCTTGTTGTCTTCCAGTCTTTGTATCTTTACTGCCTGCTCCCTTGTTATTTTTAAGAGATCTTCCCTTTCATGATCACACATTGCAAGCCTGTGTTCAATTTTTGATAGTCTATCTTTGGTTTCTTTCAGGCAGTTTTGCCAGCTTTCTATGGAGTCTTTAGTTTCCTGATAATCTCTTTGAATCTGCTTCATAAATTCTAGGTTTTTTCTGTATTCTTCATTAAATTTTTCTCTCCTTTTGTGCTCCTCCATTCTTCTGTCTGTGTCTTCTTGAGAGGTGCCCAGCCTTTCTTTTATTAATCTACTTATCTCTTGTTTAATTTGAATTAATATTTCAGTTTTGGTGCCACTTATGAGTTCCTGAAGATATCTCTTTATGTCTGCTAACACTGTGTTTGATGTTGCATGTTTGCTGCCCTCAATCTCTTTTGTATTTACCTCTCCTGGATCAATGTTCTCAGGGTTGGGGGCAGGTGGTTTTTTCTTATTTCTCCCTTTCGTCATGTTTTTGGTTCCTTCCATACAAGTGTACAGTGTAATTCCCAGACCCTTTTCTTGTTGGTTAAGGCTCCTCTAGAGGGCACAGGCTAGGAGCTTTTGCCCACTTCAATATGCTATCAGAGATTAGAATTCACGCACAGGCAGTGTGCGCTGGCTCCTCCCCTCCGGGCCAGTCAACCTTTGCTGGTCTTCACTGCGTCAGTGTGTCCCGATCTCAGGGAGGTAATTTGTAGCTACTCAGCCAGGGGCGTGGCCTATTCCAAGCAGATTCCACCAATCCTCTCTATGAGGGGAGCAACCAACTGAAGCCATTTCCGTATGGAGTTAGGGCTCTCCTGCCCAAATCTAACATGTCATCCAGTCAGTTTCCCCTTTCCCGTGGGAGGGTCTTATTCACACCACTCATCACATGTTGATGCTGGTTCCAGAAAACTGCTGGGCTCCCCGACCTCTGACTTCAGTGCAGCTGCTATGTGGATTCACGGTGCCTCTGGGTGAGTTGCATGCAGGACCGGTCTGGGTGAGCCACACGCAGGGCTGTTCAGCTCCACACTCCGGCGGCTCAAGCCAGTTGCTTCGGCATGGATTGCTTTGTCAGATCTCCAGCAGGAATTCAGGTGACTAGAGGAGGGCACTGTTCTTGCTGATCTGAGCTTCTCTTATGGTAGCCCCAGGACCTCATATTCGAGCAGTTTTTTGCACTTTAGTTTCTTCCTGGGTTGTGAGGGTCCATCTCTCTCTGTTTGGGTCTCTCCCGGGTGTTTTATTCTGGCATTTGAGCTGTCTCTCTCAGAGAGGTTCCCTCTCTTGCTACCTACTGGTCCATCATCTTTGGACTTCCCCTGCAGTCATTAGAATTAACCCAGCATGCATCTCTGCCCCAGCCAAACACAGTACACAAGCCATTCTCCATGCTACAGAAATCAAGTGTCTTGGGCTCTAATGATCTTGGAATACACACTTATGGTGCTCTCAGCCCAGCCACTCATTGCAGCTGGTGGCAGAAACACATTCAAAATCACAAACCAAATAACTTTAGCAATATCACATTGCCACAATAGCTACTTTTATTTGTTCACAAGGAAGATCTTGTTTTCATCACAGGTCTGATTTTTTTCTTATGTTATGGTCTTTGCACAATTTTGGATTGCTTTAAAGATTATCGTACAAATGACTGAGATGGGCACTTTCTTCAGTTTTGCACCCAAGACAAATGTCTCACTGGCCTCACCCTAGTCTGTCCCAGGTATCAGGGGCTCCAAAGACATGGAGGATTTTATAAACTTGAGACTGACATCTTCACTGTGAAGAGCAGCTCGTCTAATCCTGTGCAGTGATAGCATACACTGGAAAGTGATAAACACAGAGACAGAAAGACACATGAAGGAAGAATGGGCTGGGGAGACAACATGTGAAAGCAGCATTAAGTGAGGGAGAAAGGAGTGTGGAAAGGAAAGGGCAGTGGAGGAAAAAGAAAAAAAGTTAATAATACTGAGAAAAAACATTCAATCTCAGAGTCTGTGCTCAGAAAAATGAGACTTTAGGAAGAAATGTGGGGTGTGTGTCAGACATAAAGGAGCTCAGCGGTCCTTCCACATTACAGGAAATGCAGGTGCACATTCTCCAGGAACAGGGAAAACGAGGGAAAAAACTTTTAAATCATAATCTATCATGGGAGCTGCAAGGATAAATGTATAAAAATTTCCTTATATTCAGTGTGTTTCATCGTTCACTGACTATCTGCTCAAAAAATAGCAATATATGTCATGAGGTTTTCAACATAAAATTAAAATGAGTGACAACAGCATAATGGAAACACACCATCACCTGCACTGTCACTCTAAGGGGAATGTTAAAGGGGACAACTAGGCAAGGATCCTCTAGTCACAGCCACCTAGAAAAAAAGGCCACACATGGGGACCACAGCTGGTGGCCTAAGAAGCAATGATGATGCATTTCCAAAGCAACAGAAACCTTACAGCACTATCAGCAGAGAGCTGGTTTTACTTGCCTTTCCCTTGTGTTCCTTCTGGTGGTGACTGTGGTTGCTGCTGTTGCTGCTGCTGCTGCTCAGTCACCTCTCTGGTTCCTGTTAAACTGAATCAGAGCAAGAAGAATAAGAGCTCACTAAGAACTTGGTACATTCCTAGATTCAATGCTCAGCAATTCTCATAGGCTGTCTTATTTACTTCTCACAGCAAATTTGCAGGCACGCTATAATTTCCCCTTGAGAATTCTGTGGCATGGGAAAAATTAACTAATTTACCTAACGTCACATGTAGTTCACCAAATGTAGGTTCAACATTCTATTCTGCTCTTGGAGCGGATTCCCCCCCCACCTCTGTAACACCTCCCACACTGGGGAAGAACTGTGCAGGCCCGAGGTCTCCACCTTGGAGCTGACAGGCCCGGTAAGGTTCCTTCTGCAGGTGGAACAGGAGCCTGTGGGATGCAGTACCACAGTACCGGGTCTGCTATGAAACAGCATCAGGGTGCACGTGAGCAGTGAGCCTGAGCCCAGCCTGTGACGGTGGTGAAGTCATCAAAGCCACCCCTGTGTCCACTAAATCCATCATCCCACAGACACAGAGTCTGTCTGTGAGTTTTGCACTCAGGTGTTGCCCATGCTCAGTCACCATTTGTACTAGAAAGTAGGCATTAAATTCACTTTAAAATGAATATATAAATACGATTAGGTAGGAAATTCTTCCCATAGGGGCACAAAGTTTCCCCTCCCCCTGTGGCTTTCTATTCACTAACTGAGACTGGGAGAGGGAAGGAGGATGTGCGGTGCAGAGTCACGTCCATCAGCAGTGCAGACTGGGGTTACACAGCACTGACATGAGGAGAACAGACAGGGAGGCTGCGCAGACGGTCACGACTCTGGAGAAAGTTCAGAGATGAAATGTTGCCATCAGTGACGATGCAGGAAAGAGGGCACCGAGGAGGAATGGGAGGGGCCTCCAGGATTAGGAAACCACAGGTGAGGGGACCCTTGCAGGAGCCTCCAGATGGGGATGCGGCCTGATGCAGGTCAAGTTAGAAACCGCCAGTTACAGCTACTTGATGTGATGCAGAGAGCTTTAGCTTCAAATAAAAAAAATACGTCTAAAGGGGCTGAGGCTCACACAGTGACACCTTGGTTACCTCAGATCAGCAGTCCCTGTGAAATAATAAAATGGGATGGAGAAACCACACAAAAGAGGGAACTAACAAAAGGGAGTGGGAGGACAAGCAAAGAAATAAAGCAGGGAGGAAGAGGCAGGAAAGGGGAGAGAAAAGAAGAAGAATGGCAAAAGAAAGGGAAAATTTGGGATCCATTTTTTATTCTTTGTCATCAACCCTGCCTGAGCTCCTACGTCATATTCAATACCACCAAAGACTTATACTCCAAAAATAACTTCTTCAGAGAGACTGGGACCTTCCAGCCCTGAATCTGGCTGCAGACAGCCTTGAAGGGGAGATGCCCAATGGAAGACCTGTCTGGAGGACACAAGCAGGAAAGCGCTCAAGAATGCTCAGGAATACTGTTTAAAGGAAACACGGACTATACAGACTACAAAGACAGAGATTAAAACTCAAATACAAACACTAAGTACTGGTGAAAATATCAGAGAAGAAAGGGCTCTTCCCATGCTTCTGATCTGGTGCTTCTGAAAGGATTATAAGGAAATAAATCATAAACTTGATATTATTTTAAAAATGGAGGAAGCTACTGGGAAAAAACAACCAGCTGTATAAAATTGACATCTCAATACATTATACACACACTGTAAATCTTTGAAATCATCTTTTAATCAAGCCACAAATATTCACAACTCAATTTGTGTTTTATTATTTGATTTAATCAGTGTAATATCACCTTTAATTTTGCTTTCAGAAGATTATTACTACAATTATTTCCTTAGACATGAAATATTAAACTCTTAAACTCTGATGTAAGCCTCATGTAAAATGCTGGGATAGTTTAATATAAAACAGCAGAACTGCATATAGTTTTTGAAACTTTCTAATTTCCAAGGACAAGAATGTGAAAGCTGACTGGATGCATCCAAATCTGATCTAACAGCTTGTGTTCTCCTCTCCATCTTTGTTAAACTTCACAACTTTGCCTTGGGACCGCTCCAGTGAGCTGAAATTTATTTTCTTCTCTTTCACCTCCTACTTCTGATTCATGTGAGACAGATGACGAAAGGGCCTTTAGAGTCCAGACAGATCCAATAAAGGAACTTTTCAACCTCTTCAACTATTTAGAAACAACACACACACTCACAAGGTAAAGGCACCTAAGACTGACAGGACACACCTGTCACCCCAGCACACAGGTGGCTGGGGCAGGAGGACAGAGAGTTGGAACAGAAGCTGGGCAACTGCACAACACAGAGAGACCCAGTCTCAAAATCAAAGAATACAAAGGACTGGTGATGTAGCTCAGTGTGACTGTCCCAGGTTTAACCCTAAACACAACACATACGCACACACACACACACACACACACACATACACACACATGCACACTTACACACAGAGGATGATAAACACATCCAGAGAGTCTTTAATGTACAATAAAAGCAAACATTACAGAACCACCCATTATTTTTCCACAAACACATTTTTCCAAATACTGGAAAGTATTTGGAGTTCTTGGGCTGTCATAAACAATAACAATAACAATAACATGAACTTATAGGCCAATGACAGCAGGGCTTTACTCTTTCACAGCTTTGGACTCAGTCTCAAACTGACCCCCTTTCCACAGTGATCATCTGGTAAACTCCAGGATCATGTCAGTCATTGGTTCAAATTACCCTGAGAGATTAGAACACTGGATTCAATGGTGACATTCTGACATTTAGAATATCACTTTAAACTATTAACTTTAACTGTGCAATATCTATTAAAAGAAAGAGTAAATATGAGAAGGATTTTTCTGATCATTCAGAGCACTAGTATAAATTATTTTTCATTGTGTATAAAATCAAGACAAATCTTTCATTAGAAAGGTTTTCATAAATCCAGTGTGTGTGTGTGTGTGTGTGTGTGTACAATCTTCAAAGAAACAGGCATGATCAGAAATTTACACATTTTAAAACCTATTCACAAGCAAATTCATATCCACTGTGTAAGGCGTATGTTTTTTCTTTTACCATTTGCCTTCCACAGAGTAGCAAGCCTCAAGTTTCACTCTTAGATGTCCCTTTGAGACTTGAAACCTCTGTTCTTTTATGAAACTGAGTAAAGCCAAATGAAAAAAAACAATGAATGTAGACAAAAATGATTAGTAAGATAAAAATGGCATACAAGATATGTACTTTATCTTGTATGGCCTTTTATGGTTTGACAATCCATATGGTGATCGTGCATTGTCCTTTCAGCCTGTCTGTCACTTCTGGAGGTCCACCCCCATCTCAGAAGGGCAAAGGTGAGGAGATCACTTCTGGGCTTGCAATGTTGGGCTTTGTATAACTCCATGGGATCATTCAGAAGTGGTGCATGATGCAGGGCTCTTGGTCTTTCTGACTCCATGATGAGTAACGTTCCTGGCCTAAAGAAACTGCACTCATGTCTCATCCTTCTAACCAATGTAACAAGGCAAAGATAAGCATGCAAATTGTGATTCTGCCACATCACATATTGGGGGACATTAAGAGAAGTTGAAGGAACCTCATTTGATGATATGCAGAAATATAGTTCCCATCCCAAGAAGGCAAGCAAATACTCAGATATTTATCACAGCAATGAGCAGGAATTTGACAGGGATTTTATGGACAATTATGGCCTCTGTTCTCCATTATCACTCACAAAGGCAGAGGAGGTTTTAGTCTCCACAAACATCTTTCTTTCCAAACTTTTTACAGGCAAACAGGACACCTAGACCTACTACTTTCAGAATTAAGGCACACACCTCCACCAATACTTGTGATCCTTGGTAAATCTCAATAGGCTCAGTTTCTTCCTGCTTGGGAAAATCCTCCAATACCAATACTATTCTCAAAGATAGACACAGAGAAAAGAAGAGAAAGGGAGAGTAAAAGAGATCCTAGAGGCAAGACAATGTTTTAAGCATCTCTTTTTCTTTCACAAAAGTAAAATTAAGGTGTTGAAGGACGAGACATGAGTGCAGTTTCTTTAGGCCAGGAACTTTGCCCATCATGAAGTCCTTTAGAGCAGGTTGTTATAAATGGCCCAAACTTTGTGTCTCTTACAAGACCACAGCTCATCCCGGGCAGGGGAAATAGTTCCAAGATCACTTTTCTAAATAGACAGCCACTTGCTGCCCCTGTTGGTCACTCCTATGCAGACACCTTCTATGGAATTTGCTCTTAACCTTCCCTCTTTCATTTATCTTGCAGTACTTTTTCTATGATGCTGTGATCTGGTTTAACAGATCACAGATTCCTTTGCAGATTCCTTTGCAGTATCTCAGAGTGCTGTAGCTGTGAAGAGCCGGATGCTTTCATGTACCATTAGTTTTTTGGAACAGGTTGTACAAGGTCATTCTCTTAGTTCACCCAGCTTGGTTTCATGTTGGTCCTGTAATCCAAACTCATCCTCTCACCTTCTCCCGTCCTCAGGCAATTACAACACACAGGCCATTTTGTACCTCTCTTGTCTTGTACTCTGATATTACAAGCTTAGTATTTTGTTCTCAACCTGCCCACTGACCACCACCAGTAAATATATAGATAGATATAGATATAGATATAGATATAGATATAGATATAGATATAGATATAGATAAATCGACATGAGAAAATGGACAAGGGCTAGGATACAGCTCAGAAGCTGGGCACCTACCGGGTATGCACGAGGTCATGAGTTCATTTCCCAATACCATCCAAGCCCCTCCAAATGCACAAAATCCAACGGTTGTTCAACTACTGTAGAGCACCAATGTAAAATATTATAGAGCCCCGACTGTCACTTTTTCTTCCTCATAATTAGAAGTTTTCCTCAGACACGTGGGAGATTTTTAAGAGAACTTTTACAAAGAAGTAAACAAGTGCTGCCCCTGCTGCTCAGTCTCAAGCACTGCAAATTCCTAGGGAGATTATTTCTCAGATTTCTTCTTCCAAACACACTGAAATATTTTACCCACCAGCCTGTTATATAGTATGATTACTATGGAAGGGCATCCAGTACCTCACAGTATTGACTGTCTGACAACTTGATGACTCGCGTGTACCATTATTCGTATTTTACCTGTCGGGAAACAGGCTCATAAGGAACATGGTGGTGCAAGACCATTTGCTTTCTGGATTCCCACTGCTCCTCCCATCATTTGAACGGCACCTCTGACCCACCTCATCCTCAGGCAATTAGAGCAACCATGACATCCTGTACACTGCAGCAGCTCTGCTGTCTGTCTGTACCCCACATCACAGGCTGGGATCCTGCTCTCTACCCGACCACTGAGTACAACTGCTGAGAAAACAACACACACACACGTGCACACACACACACACACACACGCACACACACACAAAAATACACAAAATCAAATCATCCTTCAAATACTACATACAATGTAAAATAGCTAGACATCAATGTTTTGCTAGTATCCAGAGTTACTAGCTAAAATTAGATTTTTAACTAAAAGAAAATCAATGTTTTGCTTTACCCAAAACATTGAATTTCTTTTACTTATAATCTAGCTTTTTTTCTTATTGCTGCCTTTGCTACATTAATTTCTGTATTTTTTATTATTCTATCAAGATACTAGGTAGCTGTTCTAAGGGACACTAACAGCACTCCTTAAATTTTGCACTAAGAAAAAAGCAGCATGGCCATCACACTACTCTGGCCACACTACTCAGAGGATTGAAAGGCAGGAATGATTTTACAGAGCTCATCAAGTTGAGACTGGGAGGTAGTGGGTGGTACCTTCTCCCAGTGTCAGGACTCACTGTGTGGAAGGAGCATTTCAAAACTGGGAACACACTGCAAATGCTGGCAACTCCAGGGGTCTTTATGGAGAGATGCAGAAGTGCAGTAGATGCTGTGGACTACAATAGCTGGTGAGTAGCCTGGACTTAGCAATCTGCGGGATGGCATGACTGGTCAGGAGCCATTTTGGAGAGGGAACAACCAAGTTCTTAACTCAAAACAACCACTGGATCCACCTAGTGGCTCCCACATGACTTCAAGCCCACAGAATGTGTGATGACTGCTACAGGTAGACCAGTTCTGGTTCCAACCTCATGGCCAGAAACCAGCCTGACCTTTAGGGGATATAAGGTGAGGCTTACATAGACTAACCACTACCCTACGGTAAAGCTACTGCTGGCTTCCTGGCATAAGTCAGTATGGATCTGGGTTCTATTTACACATATTGTCAATCAATGATAGCAGAGACACACACTGAAGTAAACCGTTGCTTTCTTTTCTTTATGGTTTGATCTTGTTCTTATATGAATGTCAACATGGTTTCTAGTTTCCTGGGATGGTGGTTCCATTCTGTTCTTTCTTTTATTTCTTTCTTCTCTCTTCCCTCCCATTGTTTGCACCACTTTCCTAAAGACTGGGTGATCCTCCTTTGTCCTGCATCTTTGCGTCTAATCCCTTTCTTCTGTTTATCTATTTGCCCTACCCTGATCGCTGTTAAGTTTTCTTTTCTGATGGTAAAACTGTTATATTGAGGACTTTTTCTTCATATAATTTTCTGGTTCATTTTAGAATTTGTTATATAACCAAAAAATCTAGTTCATACAATTAAAGGTGGCAAATTACTGCATACCATTGTTTGTCATTTTCTAGGCTATGTTTAATGTTATTGTTATTGCTAAATATACCACCTTAGCCAAGGCGACATAGTTCTGCTAACCAGCTGTTCTTCCTGCTATATCAAGACTGAGATTTCCTAAGGGTCATGTAACACACTGGGCCACTTTCAAAGAAGCAGGGCCTGGACCAAGTAGGTAGCAACTTCTCATCCCCAATAAATTGAAGAGATATAATCTTGCAACCAACTCAAAACCCAAAAGCTAACTAAACATGGAAGACACCTCTCAGAAGTAGTCATTTCCTAACTGTTCTAAATAATAGCAGTCAAGTTACACACCACAAGCCATGTACAAGCATCAATTCAGGAATTAAACTAAAAAACATAGAAAATGAAAAGATACTACAACAAGATGCAACCCCACACATCCAGTTCACCAATGACAGACATGGGGCAATGAAGTGGGACAAGCAAAAACCCACCTATCTAGAATCTCTGAAGTGCAAACAATAAAGCAAATCAACAAAGATTTAGACAAAATCAAATCAGATATAATTTCTTAAATAACTAAATGATGGTGACCATAATGTAAAAACATCCTTAGTTACTCTAGAGCATAATGTAAAACCATCCTTAGTTACTCTAGAGCAAATTAAAAATAGAGGAGCATAGGAAATTGATGGAAGCCATGAATAGCCAATATTAGAAAGAACAAGAATTCAAAATCATATTCAAGGAGATACCCAGGACATTAAAGTTTCCATTGACAGTATTCAAAGCAGAACAAACTAATGTGAAGACAGAACCTCAGAAATAGGAAACAAGATGGTGGTTAGTGAGGATGAAAAGCAATATTTCTTTAAAATAGTTTGGGAGGACAAGAAATCAATCTAGCACTGATACATGAAGCAGAGAGGGATAATATAAGAATAACTGGAGTCAGGGAAAAAAGAAAGAGCCAGCATGCATGTGGAAAAACTGAGCTTAGACATCATGGCAGAACAATTCCCTGCCAAGGAAAAAGAATTTGACATTCCTGTAAGTGATCCATATAAAGTTCCAGTTACCATGAATAAAAAAACCTATACCAAGGCATATAAGCATCAAGATTCCAGAAATTCTACTCAAGAACAGAATATTAAAAGTTGCTAGCTGAAAGAATCAAATAACCTATAAATGAAATACTATAAGAATCATAGCTGACTTCTCAACACAAACCCTCAAGTCAAGGACAGTTTGGAATGAAGTATTTCAAACGCCCTCAAAAAAATTAAAAAACTAGAAATAAACCCTTCAGCCCACACTGATATCCCCTGGAAAACTATCTTTCAAAATTGATGGAAAGATAAGATACTTCCTTGACAAAGAACACCTAAGGAAATTCATGAGCACCTAACCAACACTCCAAAATGTTCTGAAAGACATTCTAGAAACACATAACAAGAACTATAATACCATGAACCACAACAGAATGAATCCACTGGGTAGGGAAAGCAATAAAACAGAGGGGAGAAAAACAGAGCCAACATCTGGAAAATAACATGACAATGATAAATTTGTACATACCAGTTATAACCATCAATGGCACTGATCTCAATTTGCCAGTCAAAAGAAACACACTGGCAAAATGGATCAATAAGCAAAATCCATCAATATGCTGCATACAAGAAACACAATTAATTCCAAGAGAAATTCATGAACAGAGAGAAAGACACAGAAAAAAGTACTCCATACAACATGAACATGGGGGGAACAAAGCAAGGGTAGCTATTCTATTTGCAAACTGAATTTCAAGCCAGACCTATGGGAGGGACAAAAAAGATCACTATACACTTGTAAATGGAACAATCAAAGAGAAGCAGACAGCAATAATACATATGTAGTCAATAAACATTAGTGGCTCTAAATATATAAAACAAATATTAACAAACATAAAAAATCTAACAAGTATGATCACAATTTCTTGGGGACGCATACACTCCAACATCACAAAGAGACAGAACAATTAGAAAAAAAATCAACAATTAAATATTAGAACTGAAACAAACTTCTGAACAAACAGACATATGAGATGTCCACAGAAAGTTCCACCCCACAACATTAGAATACATATTCTTCTCAACTGCATACAGGTTGTTCCATAAAACAGAAACAGACTCATTCATAAAAGGTGCTTAAGTAAATGCAAAGGAACTGAAATTATCCCACATATATTGTCAGACAATACTGCAATGAAATTGGAAATCAATGGTCAAAGAAACCAAAGAATTCACACACATATGAAATTAAATAATGCCTTCCTGAACAACAATGGCTAACAGATAAGATTAAAGAAATATTAGATGTTTCTACAATTCAATGATAATGCCAATACAACATACCAAAACTTATGGGACACAATGAAAGCCGTTCTATGAGAGAAATTTATAACACCAAATACTTTTGTCAGAAAAACAGAGCAAGGTCAAGTAAAAAACTGTTTATTAATGTGGAACCTCAAAGTTCTGGAAAAAGAAGAGTGGGACTAGAGCAAAGCTAACATGAAGCAGTAAATTATAACTCAGAGTAGAAACTAATGAAACAGAGACTAACAAATCAATGCAAAGAATCAATGAAGAGAAAAGTTGGTTCTTTGAAAGATTAAATAAGATGGACAAACACCCAGCCAAAGTTAACACAAAAAGGAAAGAAAGATTCAAATCAAGACAATTAGGAATGAAAAGGGTGAAATCATAACAGACTCCACAGAAACCTTGATTATGTTTATCAATTACAAGAAATCATATGCCAGTAAAATGAAACTACAGAAGAAATGGACAGATTTCTTGATACATATGTATTTCCAAAGCTGAAAGAAGATATAAAAATTCTAAATAAACCAAGAACAATCAATTAAATTGAAGACCTTGGAGACCTATAAAAAAAGAAAACCCCAAACCCTGATGGTTTGCTGCTGAATTCTATAAGAAATTTAGAGAAGACTTAATACCACTACTTCTTAAACCCTTTAATGAAATTGAAAGGGAAACAAAAATCCCTAATTCATTCCTGGAAGCAAGCATTGCTCTGATACCAAAACGTAAGAAGATCTACCAAGAAAATGAGCTACAGGTCAATCTCCCTAATGCACATAGATGCAAACATCCTCAGTAAGATACTAGTGAATGGATTGCAGCAAATCATCAAGACTATGCAACATGAACAAATTGGATTCATCCGAGGGAAACAGGGGTGGTTCAACATATGCAAATCCATATATGTGGTACACTACATTAACAGAACAAAAGACAAAAACCACAAATCATCTCAATAGAGGCAGCAAAAGCATTTGGCAAAGTCTAATAACCATTCATGATAAAAACACTACACAAAATTGGAATAGTCTTTATCTCAACCTGATAAAAATCACCTGTGACAAACCAGAAGCCAACATCACACTGAATGAATGAAACCTGAAAGCTTTTACTCTAAAATAAAGGACAAGTCACAGAAGTCCACTATCACCATTTCTATTCTATACAGTTCTGGAAACTTTAGCCAGAGCATTTAGATGAGAGAAAGAAAGAAAAAGATAACAATAG
Organism: Dolichotis patagonum; assembly: GCA_004027295.1. NCBI lineage: Eukaryota > Metazoa > Chordata > Mammalia > Rodentia > Caviidae > Dolichotis > Dolichotis patagonum. The sequence continues at coordinate 12,876 of PVJX010018742.1, forward strand.
GAAGGAAAGAAGGTAAATTGTCATTACTCAAAGATGACATGATACTCTACCTGGAAGACTACTAGAGTACCACCCAAAGACTTCTAGATTTCTAGATTCTAGATTTCTAGATTTAATAAAATCTAGACTTCTAGTGTTCTAGATTTAATAAACTACAGTAGCCTAGCTAAATGCAAAGTCAACACTCAAAAATCAACGGTTTGCTCAGTGCCCCATGTCCAGTGGCTTTCTTTCAGTCCGTGAGACCAGGACCATGCAGGGAGATTTTCAGCTCACTGGCACTGGTTCAGGAAGAGTTGGAGACCAGCACTCCCAGAGGTTGCATTCCCACCCAGCTCCCTAGGACACTGGACTGGGTTCTGGAGGTCCTGCAGGCCTGCTGGGCCAAGCTCAGCAACCTTCATTCAGTCCCAAGAGCTGAGGGTGCGGGAGGTGATTTCCAACACACCCAGGGGAAGCTCTTGAACACTGCTTGATCCAAAGAAATATAGAAAAATAACAAAACAAAAGACCAAAAGGCAATCTCAGCCATGAAGCCCACACCAAGAAAGCATAGGAGCCATGTGTATAGAATAAAATAGAAGTCATACACCTGAAATGACTGAAATGATACCAACTGAAATAAAGAAGTAACTCAGGGAAGCCATAGAGAAACTCAAATCAGAAATAATTTCCCAGGTAAAAGAAGAAATGATAAAAGTACTGAAAGAAATAGTGAACACATCTAATGAAGACACAGTTAAAAGATTAGAGGAACAAAGCAAACAGATAGAATCCCTGAATGAACACTATAAGAAACAAAAAGAATGCATGAAGCAGATTCAAAGAGATATACAGGAAATCAAAAATTCTATTGAAAGTTGCCAAAACCACCTTAATAAAAGTGAAGATAGAATTTCAGACCTCAAAGATAAGATTGCAGGTAGTTAACAGGAAAAGAAAGATCTTTTAAAAATAGCAAGGAATCAGGAAATAACAATTCAACAGCTGTGAGATCATGCAACAAAAAACAACATAAGATTAATAGGGATAAATGAAAAATAAGGGGACAGCCCAAATGATATCAAGGGGATATTTACAGAAGTAATAGATGAAAATTTCCCAAACATGAGAATGGAAACTGATATATGGATTAGTGAAGCATATAGAACTCCAAATAGCTATAACCAATATAAACCAACATCCAGACATATAATAATCACCATCCCAGAAATCTACTGTAAGAACAGAATACTAAAAGCTGTTAGAGAGAAAAGACAGATCACCTATAAAGGAAAACCTATCAGAATCACAGCAGACTTCTCAACACAAACAATGAAGTCAAGAAAAGTATGGAGTGAAGTATTTCAGATCCTAAAGGAAAATGACTTCCAACCCAGACTGATGTACCCTGAAAAATTGTCTTGCAAAATAGATGGAGAAAACAGATACTTCCATGACAAAGAACTTCATGATCACCAAACCAACCTTGCAAAAAATACTGAAAGACATTCTAGATACACATAGGAAAAAAACCACTAAGCAAGACAGACAATTAAACAGAATGGAAAGGTCAAGATACAACAGCAGAAAGATAACATGTCAACAATAAACCAACATATAATAGTTATAACCATTACTGTAAATGGCCTGAATTCACCAATCAAAAGGAACAAACTGGCAGAATGGATCAAGAAACAACATCCAACCATATGCTATCTACAAGAAACCCATCTAATCCAAAAGGAAACTCATAGACTGAAAGTCAAAGGATGGAAACCAATACTCCATGGAACAGGAAACCAAAAGAAAGTGAAGGTAGCTATTCTGTTTACAGAATATGAACTTCAAACCAAGAACGATCTGAAGAGATATAGAAGGTCACTACATATTAGTTAGGGGAAAACTTCAAGAGGAAGAGATAACAATGTTAAACGTATATGCACCACATTCCAGAGCACCTAGTTATACAAAGCAAGTATTAACAGAAATGAAAAATCAAATAAGTAATAACACAATAATAACAGTAGACCCTAACATGCCATTGAAACAAATGGACAGATCAACTAGACAGAAAATTAGCAAAGAACTAACAGAACTCAAACACACCTGTGAACAAATGGACTTGATAGACGTATACAGAGTGTTCCATCCAACAACAGCAGAATATACATTCTTCTCAGCAGTACATGGGAAATTATCTAAAATAGATCATATACTAGACCACAGAACATATTTAAGTAAATGCAAAAGAATTGAAATTATCCTATGCATGTTTTTGGATCATACTGCCGTGAAACTAGAAATTAATGATAAAAGAAATGGCAAAAAACCTACAAACACATGGAAACTGAATAATACACTCTTGAGCAGTCAGTGGGTCACAGAGGAAATTAAAGAAGAAATTAAACAATATCTACAGGTAAATGAAAATACAGACACAACTTACTGGAATTTGTGGGATGCAATGAAATCAGTCCTCAGAGGAAAATTTATTGCACTGAGTTCCCACATCAGGAAGACAGAACGAACACAAATAATCAACCTAATGCTACAAGTCAAACATCTAGAAAAAGAAGAGCAAGCCAAGGCAAAAACTAAAAGAAGGGAGGAAATTATAAAGATCAGAGCAGAAATTAATGCAATAGAGACTAAGAAAACAGCAGAAAGGATCAATGAATCAAAGAGTTGGTTCTTTGAAAGAATAAATAAAATTGATAAGCCCCTGGCCAACCTTATTAAAAAAGAGAAAGACAAAACTCAAATTCATGCAATAAGGAATGAAAAGGTGAAATTACTACAGACTCAGTGGAAATACAGAAGATCATCAACACCTATTTTGAAAACCTCTACTCTCATAGGTTCGATAACACAGAAGAAATGGACAGATTCCTAGATACATATGAACTACCAAAGCTGGGTCAGGAAGATGTAAAATTGCTGAATAACCCAATTTCTATTAATGAAATTGAACACGTAATTAAGTCCTTACCAACAAAGAAGAGACCAGGCCCAGATAGATTCACTGCAGAATTCTACAAGAAATACAAAGAAGACATAAGGCCAACACTCCTCAAACTCTTCAATGAAATAGAAAGGGAAGCAATTCTTCCTAAGTCATACCTGGAAGCAAATATTACTCTAGTACCAAAACCTGAGAAAGACCCAACTAAAAAAGAGAACTATAGGCCAATCTCCCTAATGAACATAGATGCAAATAAAATATTGGCAAACAGGATGCAGTAAATCATCAAGAAGATTATACACCACGACCAAGTGGGATTCATCCAAGGAATGCAGGGATGGGTCCACATACGTAAATCAATAAATGTAGTCTGCCATATCAATAGAGCCAAAAGTAAGAATCACATGATCATCTCTATAGACACAGAAAAAGCTTTGGATAAGGTCCAACACTCATTCATGATAAGAAACTTACAGAGAATTGGAATAGATGGTCTTTACCTCAATATGATAAAGGCCATATGTGACAAATCAATACCCAGCATCATATTAAATGGCCAAAAACTGAAAGCCTTTACCTTAAAATCAGACACAAGACAAGGATGTCCCTTTTCATCTCTCCTATTCAACATAAAACTGGAAATACTAGCCAGAACAATTAGACAAGAGAGAGAAATAAAAGGAGTAAAGATAGGAAAAGAGGAAGTTAAATTATCATTATCTGCAGATGACATGACACACTACATAGAAGACCCCTAAAACTCCATTGAAAGACTCCTAGATGTGATAAATAAATTTAGCAATGGAGCTGGATACAAAGTCAATACTCAAAAGTCAACAGCATTCCTGTACACTAACAAAGTACTGAGAGAGAAATAAGAGTAGTCACACCTTTCACACTAACATCCAAAAATGAAATACTTAAGAATGAATCTAATGAAAGAAGTAAAAGAGCTATACATGGAAAATTATAATTCCCTGAAAAAAGAAATCAAAGAGGACCTCAGAAAATGGAAAGACATCCCTTGTTCATGGATAGGAAGAATAAATATTGTGAAAATGGCCATTCTCCTAAAATTGTTATACAGATTCAATGTAATTCCAATCAAAATACCACTAACATACTTCATAGGTCTAGAGAAATCACTCCTAAAATTCATCTGGAACCAGAGGAGACCTAGAATAGCAAAGGTGATTCTAAGCAGCCACTGCAAGGCAGGTGGCATCACAATCCCTGACTTGAAGTTATATTACAAAGCTACTGTAATAAAATCAACATGGTACTGGAATAAAAACAGATATGAAGATCAATGGAATAGTCTGGAAGATACAACCACAACCACAAACACACTCAACCACTTTATCTTTGATAAAGGGGCCAAACATACTCACTGGAAGAATGATAGTCTCTTTAATAAATGGTGCTGGAAAAATAGGCTCTCCATATGCTGAAAACTAAAACTAGACCAATGCCTATCATCATGTACTACACTAAAGTCTAAATGGATCAAAGATCTAAATATTAAAACAGAAACACTAAATCTGTTGGAAGACAAAGTACTTAGAAATCTTGAAGACATAGGGGTAGGTAGATAATTCATGAACAAGAATCAAACCACATGGGAAATACTTCCCAGAATCAATAACTGGGATCACATCTTATTGAAGAGTTTCTGCATGTCAAAAGAAATCTTCAGCATAGTGAAAAGAAAACCCAAACTGGGAAAAAATCTTAGTGAACTGTCCCTCAGACAAAGGACTTCTGTCTAGAACTTCTAGTGAATTTAAAAAATAGAACCCCAGAAAGTCAAAGACCCAATCCAAAAATGGGCATCTGAGATGAATACACTGTTCTCAGATGAAGAAATACAAATGCCAAATAAATACATGAAAAAATATTCACCATCATTAATCATTAGAGAAATGCAAATTAAAACCACACTGAGATTCCATCTCACCCCAGAAAGAATGGCCAGGTTAAAAAATACTACCAACAACAAGTGCTATTCAATTCATCTATTCAATTCACTTATACAGAAGCCAAGTCACCCTCCTTTATGACAGTGTTATATGATCTATAACACTTTCAAGAAGCACTTTTATGTCTCAAACAAATCCAGTGACAGTGGGACAGGTACACATTTCACACTCAGAGTCAGCAGGGTGAAAGCTGAGGATGTTGGAGTTTATTACTGCATGCAAGGTCCACAAGTTCTTCCCGCAGTGTTAGATTCTCAGCATAAACCCCCCTGCTTGGGGTGGACCGCGGCCCTAATGCGCTGCTTGCCTGGGGAACAGCACAGCCAGTTTTCCGAGGCTGTAGAAGAGAAAGGTGGTGATGCCCCGAGAGGAGCAAATTGTGACCAAGGTCTGTATCCCTGAGGTACCTCAGCTACCGACCAAGCACAATTCATTAATAACCTTGTTGATTGTAATGACCTTGATGTGACAAATACGGCAGAAAAAGAGAGATGATCCAGAGTCTACAGAGTCAGTAGAGAAGACTGAGTGGGAAGAGCCCATGAGTAACAAGGACCTGTGCTCCGGTGAAGCCTGAATATACAAGGGAGGGGAGTAAGGGTAACTTCACAGGTTCTTTGTGTGCCTCGCAAAGTCCTGGCATTTTATTAAAGCTGGAATATAAATCAAATCACAAACATGAAAAACTGACCTCAGTTTTAGACAGGTGAACTAGAAGGAGTACATCAAGTCCAAAAGAAAAATTTCACTGTACATTATAGTATTGTATAAATATATCTTTCCAAATTTAGGAAAACATAAAGAAGTTTCATGACAAAGAGCCCTTTAAGAAACTCATGACCGCCAAACCAGCACTACAAAAAGTAAGAAGTTCATCAAAAGGAAAAAATGCAGAAATCAGGAACAGAAAAATAATGCAGTGGCAGGTATTAGTCAATATCTTTCAACAATAACTCACAATGTAAATGCCTTTACAAATAACAATATAAGGACCATAAACCGCACAGTCAGAAATTCTAGCAGTTCAAAAATAATTCAGCCAAGTGTGGTGCAGGGTCCTGTATCCCAGCACTCAGGAAGCTGAGGTAGGAGGATTGCTGCATGTTTGAGGCCAGCCTGGGCTACAAAATGAGTTCAAGACCAGCCTAAATTGCACAGTGAATTCCTGTCTCAAGACTAAAAGCAATAGGTAATTCAAGTATGAATGCAAACAGTAGAAATTGCAAAGAGCACTATGCTCTAAACAGAATTCAGATTTGCAAGTTGGAAAAACATTAAAGAAATGAAGTACAAACAACATTATGTGGAAAACTGAAGGAAACAACAACTCATTAATCAACAATATAAAATGATATCTCATGATATTTTATATGTAATGTAAATGGTTCGACTCATCTTGAAAATTTAGCATTAGCACAGTAATATTATTGACAACATGAATATTGATTTAATTAGTATGATCTCCCTTTTTATTTCACTTTCAATAATATACTACAAATTCTTAAAATCTGATTCAAATTTGATCTAAGACTGCTGCCGTTCCATACTGTAACACACCCAAATTGTACATGGGCTAAGGAACTTTCAATTTCCAACGACAAGAATACGAAAGCTAATGAAATGTGCCCAGTATTTTCCATCAAGTTCTCATATCTTCTCTACATTTTTGTGAAACTTTAAAACCCTGCTCTGTGACTGTTCCAATGAACTCAACCCTTTTTTCTTTCATGTTACTTGTTACTGTTAATTCAGGTTAGATAGAAGAAGAATAGAATCTAAAAATGAGGGGAAGGGGAAACACACTAAGGTATGTTATTTATATATACCAACTCCACACAATAAATATGATCGTTATGTATTGCAAGCATGTACTAATGAAAACATGTAACATTTCAAAAAGAACAGAGCCTAGAAATGCCAAACAAAATCACACCAACGTTTCCAAGTGTTTACAGAGAATATAAACACTCAGAAGAAAACACATCCAAGCCAGATGACACAAGCCTGTCATCCAAGCATTCACGGAGCCTGAGGCAAGAGGATGGCAAGTGCTGGCCTAACTGACAAACTTAGTGACTTAAGATTGCTCTGCCTCATAAGATAAAAAATAATAATCGAAGGGTCTGGGATGTAACTTAGTGTGAAGACTATGGGTTCAATCCTAAGGGAAGGGAGGAAAAGGCAATGCAGGAGATGGAGGAGAAAGACAGGGAGAAACATTTGGAGTGTTGAATTTATAATTGAAAGCAAATGTGAGGAAATATCTATTTTTCCACTAAGTTTCCACAGTTTTGAGGGGATGAGCCTGATTTCTCTGACTGTCATTTTAAAAATACCAGGACTTCAGGCTTTCCACACCAGGCTTCATCTCCCCGGCTTGGAGGAAGGAATCTGAAACTGAAATCCCGCAGCAGACCTGACCCGGCACCGCTCCCAGGATCACCCGGGCCAGAGCCGCTCACTCGTTCACTCTGCGCAGAGACAGGAAGAAGCCTGGGGTCGCCCTCGGTGTCCTCACACGCGGGCTCCTCTTCACACAGCGCTGGGCTGCACAGCGCCCAGGACAATAAGACACACTGCGGACAAGGACTTTATGACCACTTAGGAAGACAGCTGTAAAGTTAGACCTCCTCCATCCTGCACAGGGCTTCTGGAGAATATTTATATTAAGAAGTGTTTTATTAATCTGACAGGTTTGTGTGGCTCTAGACACATCCACACAATTGTATATGGATATATAGTGATAAGCAAGTATATATATTACAGTTTAAACTTAAATGTGTATAATTTGATAAATATTAATGGAGATAAATATGACAGAGTATTCACAAATTTTTAAGACATACTTTAATAAGAATTTTATATTTCTTATAGAAGGCACACTTTTTTAAATTTTCCACTTGATCTGCACAAGGTAATTGGGTATTTATAAGAAACAAACAAATAATGTCTTTCAACATGAGTGCATTTATCGAGTGTAGCTACCAAATTTCAGAAAAACTATCTCTAACACGCTTCTAATACTCGTAAGAGTTTACATGGACACAGCAGTGACCGAGTGTTGCTCCACCCCACCCTGCTGTGGAGGAAATCTCTGAAGATCACTGTGGTAAGGTGCGTTTTCCTTCAGAGCCAGGGCAGAGGCCAAGCAGGGCGGGCTTTCCCTCCCGGACACTGATCTGAACACACAGGCGCATGTCCGAGGGTTGGAGTGCTGCCTTGGGAGACAGAGTCATGGCACTCCTGCTTCTGTCACAGGTGCAGATTTCTCACTGGGGTCCTCGTGCCTACCGCTGTAGACAGCAGGGACTTTATCTCTATTGCTTCCCCTGCAAACACAGAGGAGAGTTTCTATCACCAGCTCACAGGAGAGGCCCCGCCTCCCCCTTCACTCCACACCACTGCACCCACCAGGGAATTTGCATCTTGCTCCTCAGAGAGGAACTGCCCTTGCCAGTCTGAGAGAAGAGCTCCGCTGTCACCTCCCTTGAGTGCTCAGGACTCCACAGTCCAGCTTCTCAACATGAGGCTCCCTCAGCTCCCGGGGCTGCTGATGCTCTGCCTGCCTGGTAAGGACGCTAGGAGCCTAGGGGGAGATGGGGTGCGAGGTGGGCTCTGGACGCCCCCTGCTGCCCAGATGTGCTCAGAACACAGTGAGATGGGCAGGCCTGGTAAGCAACAGAATAGGGGAGGCTTGGGTCTGGGGTTGAGGATTCCATAGGGAACAGCAATCCATATCCTCTGCTTATGATTTTACACAAAAAAGACAGAGATGGTACAGGTGAATTTTCTGGGTTTCCTCATGGCTGCTAGTTTAGGAACCCATTGTCAAAACTGAATGTTTTCTGTACACAAATTAAAATTACAAAAATAGATTAGACTGATGTATATGAAAAAGTGAAAACAATGAAAATGAACCAAGGTATTTGTACATGATCTCCCACTTCTCTTTCATCATTTTAGCATCCACAGGAGACATCATGATGATCCAGACCCCACTCTCTCTGTCCATTGACCCTGGAGAGCCGGCCTCCATCTCCTGCAGGTCCAGTCAGAGTCTCCTCTACAGTGACGGAAACACCTATCTGAGTTGGATGGTGCAAAAGCCAGGCCAGGCTCCACGGCGCATGATTTATTATACTTCCACCAGGGACTCGTGGGTCTCTGACAGGTTCAGTGGCAGTGGGTCAAGGACAGATTTCACACTCAAAATCAGCAGGGTGGAGGCTGAGGACGCTGGAGTTTATTACTGTGGGCAAAGTCTACAACACCCTCCCACAGTGCTACAGCCCCGATCACAAACCTCCCTGCCTGGGGAGGCCCAGCTGCCTCCTGCACTGCTGTCTGGGGAGCAGCACAGCACAGACTGCTCTATGAGAGGAAGAGGTTGAATATCTCAGAACAACAAGTTGCAGCTGAGGTCCCTGCCCATGACTGAGAGTGAGGAAAATAGAGCAGCCACGGCCTATGCTCTGCTGAGGACTCTGACAGAGAGGGAGAAGGATGGAGCTGACTCCAACCAGGTATGGTGACCTTCATTGTCCTCTCAGCCTATCTGTCACTCCTGGAGAACTGCTCTCATCTCACAAGGGCAGTGTTGAGAGATCACTTCTGAGCTTCCAAGGTTGGACGCAGGGAGGTTGCATACAGCATTATGCAGGGCTCTCAGTCTTTACAGACTCCATGATTAATAAAGTTCACAACAAAAGACACTTCTGTCGGGTCACACCTTTCTCATCGGTGTATCAAGGCCAAGGTGACCATCCTAAATGTGACTCTGCTTCACTATAAATTGGTCATGACCTGAGAGAATTTGAAGGATCTTCATTTGTTGACATCCAGGAATACAGCTACTATAAGAAGGGGGCAAAGGAATTCTCACACATTTGATAGCAATTGAAAATGGGATTTATAGGCAATTTGCTTCTCTCTTCTCCATTATTACACACTAAGATATGATTGGTTTTAGTTGCCACAAGGTTTGATTTCTAAGCTTTTTGTAAACAAACAAAAACTTTAAGCCTACTACTTCTAAGATTATTTCTTCACCCCATAATCATGGACACTTGAGAAATAAAAACTGGATGTCAAAATTATTGTGAATCTCCTGTAAGACAAACACTATGCACAAAATTAAATGTTGGATGAGAGAAAATGATGAGTTTGGTAAAGGGACAATTGATATCTAATACACTGTTCTTGGTCCTCAAGCTCACAAATTAAATATAGGAAAATTCTAAGAGCCTCCTCTGATGCTTCTATCCAAGTCACTATGTGCTCACCTTTCTGAGATTCTGGTCTATTGGTGGATGTGGTAAAATGTGGACAGGTTCTGGTCATATTGTAAACTCAGAACAAAAAAAGCTCTACTGACCTACTGAACGTGTGAAATGAGAGAAAAAGCAACATTGACTATGGGTGCCACATATTTGAACCTGAGCCTTCAGAGGATTTGCGTTAGTAGCCTTTACACATGAAGGGAGACAAAAGCAACACTGAGATGCAAATGGAAGTGAGGAGTGGGACATTTTACAGTTATGAGATGCTATCAGACCTCCAATCTGCACCCTAACCCTAACCCCAGAGACGCAATAACATTTTAACAACTATTTTTTAGTTTACAAATGTAAACTTACAAATAGTAAACTAAAAGGAAATTTTCCCTTGGGGATGCTTGTTACAGAGGGGTCCAAACAGTCTTACCCCATCAGCTCTCCCCGAGCAGGTGGGAGATAAACAAGGTTGTTATGAAAGAAGTGTGCGCGCTCTGCCCTCTGCTGGTCATCTTCATGCACTGTGGGTTCCAAGCCAGATTGTTCATCCTCTTTGAAAATAATACTCACTGCAGTATTTTCCTTACAAACTTAGAACACAACCGACCTAGTTCAGTGACGACAGAACTTCCACAGAGATCTCAGGAAGCTCCAGACATCTGCACATCATTCTCATTCTGAATACTGAATATAGACTCATGTAGAACATTTTTTGTTCAACATCCTTTTCATTATCCACTTTCCGTGACCCAGTGCTCTTGTAGACTTTGGAACCCAGTCTCACACCCACCCCAGTCTCCAGGACAGCACCCAAGCCATTCTCCATGTTACAGAAGTTCTAGTGCCTGGGGCTCTAATGATCATGCAATCTGTTCTTTAGTGCTGCTATTAACCCAGCCACTGACTGCATCCGGTGGCAGAAACACAAGAACTTAAATGAAATAAGCTTACAAATATCATATTGCCACAGTACCAAATAGTTCCATTTAGTGTTCAAATGGTAAATCTTATTTTAGTTTACAGTTCTGAATTCTCCCAGTGAGGTGGTCTTTGCACAATTTTGCATTGCATTAAAAGTTATTCATACAAATGACTGAGATTGGAGCACTTTCTTAAATTTTACAACCAAGGCAAATGGCTCACTTGCATCACACTAGTCTGTCCCATGTATCAGAGATTCCAAGAACAGGGATAATTTTACAATTATGGGGCTAACTTCACTGTGAAGAGGAGACCAGCCCCAAGGACAGTATGATCCATGTATAAAAAGGGTGCAGTGTTCCTGTAACAACCAGTAGTGAAAGACCTTAGTGATTAAAGTCTCCCACTTCCTGGCACCAGATTTCTGAGTGAAAAAGCCACCACGGTCTCAGCAAGACCAGTATCATGATGGGGAATTAACTCAAACCTGAGTAGCAGGGGCAATGCCACCTGGCAAGGAGGTGAGGAGACATAAGGCCATGAGGAGGACAAGAATTCAGCAATCCATATGTCAAAAAGCAGACCCAGGAAAGAGATTCTACAGGGCAAAGGAGGTCTGCTAAGATACACAGTTAGACAGCAGAGAGCAGGTGGGGTGGATCACACTGGATGGACTTGCAGAGCTCCTGAAAATCTCAATTTCAGGCTGTAGTTATACCTCATGGCAGTCTGCTTCACTAGGATGTGGAAGTCCTGAGTTCTGTCTCAAAAACCCACAATAAAAGAAAGAAACAAAGGAGAGAGAGAGAGAGAGAGAGAGAGAGATAACACCAATGTTCATCCACAGCCAGCCCAGTCTACCTGACTCTGTGGACACGGAGCTGGGCATGAGGAGTTTTCAGAGTTCTCCACCAGACTCCAAGGACGGCAATCAAACCTGGGGCCTGGGGACCATGACAATCAATCAGGACAAACAGAAATTGTTGAATACTTTAAACAGATGATTTGATGTGAGTTTTTCCCTTTCTTTTCTTTTTAGGGGAAAAAGTGTTTTTTGTCATTATTATTTTGTGTTTCACATTAGAGATGGATCATTCCTACCTTCAAATGAAAAATCACAGCATTGGGGAAAATCACTGACTTACACAGGATGCCTAAGATGAAGAGCTGAGGATCTCAGCCTGGATCTAAAGTGATCTCCACGCCTCCTCCAAAGGAAAGAAAACCCCTGGCCAGAGAATGACACCATCCAGCCTTCATTCATCAGGATGGATAAGTTTTCTGGTAGAAAACAAAGACCTCAACTCTTGCAAGACTGTACTCACCTCTCAGACAGCATCAGTACCATCACAAACATCCAAGTGTAACATGAGTCAGCAGCTACAGTGACATCCCCAAGGCTGACTCCAAGGGGCCACCTTCTGTGTCCACTGAGGAGATTTTGCACCTGAGATCCAGGTCATATTCCAGCCTCAATATTTAATATTGTGTATATACTGGCACAATTTGTAGGAAAAAATGTCATATTGAGACCTGGTAAGAAGCTAGGTGAGGCACTAGAAAGAGGTCAGAAATGACCACACTGGTGCGATCTCCAGAGCCCAGGAAAATCTATTCTGGAGCTGCAAGTATAGCTCAGTGCTATAGTGCTCTGCTGGCATGAGATGGCCCTGGGTCAATTGAAGCAGCACAGTGGAAACGAAAAGAATCAAAAGTGGGGAAAGGAAGTCAGGGAAGGGAAGGAAGGGAAGGGAAGGGAAGGGAAGGGAAGGGAAGGGAAGGGAAGGGAAGGGAAGGGAAGGGAAGGGAAGGGAAGGGAAAGGAAAAGATGGGAAGTGAAATGTAGCAACAGGTAATGAAATGAAACGAAAGGAAATTCCATGTCCATTTGCATGCATAGCAGGCTCTTCTGACCCCTCTGGATGCAAATCTAGAGACCAGGAGTTTTCAAACTTCCCCCACAAGAAAGCAAACACACCAAGAAGGAATAAGAGCCACAGATGGAGGCTTAGGGAGGACCATGAGTTTCAAACTGTCATGAGAAACATTTGAAGAGTGAAAGCAAGGGGATAATATGATTATTGGTCACTTTTGGTTTTTTTTTCTTTTTATGCATTACTCTGCTTGCTGTGAGAAGCACAATCAACCACCTGCCTCTGAATTTGTTTCCATGCAGGTGGATCTCATAAGCAAAACTCAGGACTCACAACACACTCATCCAATATCCAGGTATTATCCTGTGTAATTAATATGTAGTATTTTATTTACCCTTCCCAAGAATTCAGAAAAGCTCTTATTATTTTCATGTTTCAGATGACAAGGTGATGCTTGGGAAAAGTTAAGTAATTTACCTATATGCACATGACTGCATTGGACTCAGTACAAGATTCAAATCGTGTCTCTGGGCTGAGCTCCTACTGACCATGCCATACTTTCTGCAAATGCCAGAGAAAGTGCTGTCCAGACAATGCATCCATCCTGCTAAGGGATGGTTAGGTTTCCAGTTGCAAACAGAGACATCAGCATATGTGATGAAATTAGCACGGCTCCATTCTGATCAAAAATATTATCAAAATGCTCAAGATCGCCCAAGCCCAAGGTGACCCCATGACACGGCTGGACTCCTCAAGAGAATATCAGGATGTCACCCTCTGTACCCACTGAAAGAATTCTCTACCCAAGTCCCACAACACACACCAGCTTCACCACCTATCTATGCATAGTCATTTCTACAAGAAAGAGCTGTGTGAATTTAGTATTTGTATTTTCTACTACGTTAATGTCTGTAATATTACCCGACTCAATGTGCACTTCAGATACAAACAGACTTCTACTTTCATACCACAAAAACTTTTAGTCACATTTAAGAACTGGAATTTTTCCATATAGAAGATGTTCATAACTTCATGCTTTATGCTATTTCTATTGGCCTCCAAACAACTAAAAGGCAGAATTTACATTCTAGTAAAAATATTTGGGCCGGGGATTTAGCTCAGTGGCATAAGCACCTGCCTAGCAAACATGAGGTCATGAGTTTGATCCTTCATACCAAAAACAAAAAAAAAGTTTTAAAAAATTTATATTTTTAATTAAACTTTACAGAGGTATAAGTTACATACCTTACAACCCACCCGTTTGGTGTATACTCGTTGTTTGGTTTGTACTTGTTGCTGTCATAGCTTATGTCAATGGTCCCCAAGCCTCATGCAATTATAGACTTGACCAAATCTAGAGTTTGTGATTAGTTCATTGTCTAGTATTGGATTGGTGGTGTGAGTGCTACACCAGCCTAGGGGTGAGTCAACATATGATGAAGGGCGGCAAGAAAGTGTGTCTCTCTTGTCGTTGTTCTTGCTGTTTGCAGCCAGCCATGAATGGCGGCCACCATGCTACCCTGCTGCTTCAAGCCAACTGAGTGTGGTCTGAAACCTCCAAGAAATGTAAGTAAACCTTTCTTTCCCTAACTTTGAGCATCATGTATTTTGTCTCAACAATGAATAAAAAGTAACTAAGACACTTGTCATATTCAAGATGCAAGCTGACATTTCCCATTTCCTTTAGAATTTATATTGGCTATTTCTAGCACTCAAACTCATATGTATTCTCAGTAGATATTAAGTCCTTGGTAGGAAACCACTGTATTTTCCTTGACACAACACCCCATGTCCTTCATGGGCAACACTCAGTACATCTGTGCTTCTGCTGTTGACATCACTAGACCATGATAGTCAGGAAATAAGTATTTCAGCCTGTATTCTCAGTGCTCAAGAGACTGAGGCAGGAGGATCACTGCAAGTTTAAGGCCAGCCTGGGCTACATAGCAAGACCTTGTCTCAAAGAAAAAAATTTCATGAAGACAGCTTGACTATGCTTCAGAGATTTCAAATAAGTATAAATGATCTGTGACGCTGTTGCTTCCTCTTGTGTATCTAGAGCCAAACTAGATGCTCAATTCCTATTAAAGTGAACATATTAATGGGGTTTTAGTGCATTGTTTCCAAGGAGGCACAAAGATCTCCATCACCAAACACAGAATTTTGTGATTTAATACAAGCTGTGAAGACTGAAAGGCATAGACTACTAAATACAAAATTATACTCATCATTATAGGTAAGCTTGTTTTCTTAGTGTTCACTTCTAGAAAACAGTTAGGGATATTCAGAGAGAAATGTCACTATGGAACAAGCACCAGAAAAGTGAAATGCTGCTCGCTCTGGAAATGGAAAAGAAGGTCACTACACAAGGAATGAAAGAAACTCAAGATACAGGAAAGGCACGAGACAGATTCCATGCTACAGGGCACAAATGGAAAGCACCTGACAATAGATTTGCTATAGCCCTTGAGTGTGGTGTTGGATTTTGTCCTGCACAACTATAAACTAATGAATTTCTCATTTCAAAGGTATTAGTTTGTAAATTATTATGAAAGATCCAAGACTGATACAAATACCTTCTCTGTGTTTTCCTATAGCAAAGCATCTAGGGGGCCAGGAGCCCCTTTATCTTCTGCTCAGCCCAGCAGACTTCCTCATGCATCAGGGGGACACAGTCTCTCAGGCAGCAGGAGGAAGTGTTCAAGCCCTGGGCCACACAGGGAGCAAGCAGCTGGGGAGATCCTCAGAGGGAGTTTATGTTCGAGGCTGAATCACTGTGGGAGGATAACTATAATACTGCTGACAGTAATAATCCGCCACATCTTCAGGCTTCAGGCTGCTGATGGTGAGAGTGAAATCCGTGCCAGACCCACTGCCACTGAACCGGTCTGGGACCCCAGTTGCCCGAGTGGATGCAAAGTAGATGAGTAGTTTGGGAGACTGTCCTGGTTTCTGCTGGTACCAGCTTAAAAGATTCTTATTAACACCACTATGTAGAAGACTCTGGCTGGACTTGCAGTGGATGGTGGCGCTCTCTCCAACAGACACAGGCAGGGAGGCTGGAGACTGGGTCATCACAATGTCACTACAGACACCTGCAATCAGGAATTCATAGTGATTATACACACATGCACACAAACTTTATCTTATAAATATTGAAATAATTTCTTTAAATGTAGAATAATGCTATTGGCTCACACTGCTTTTCATTCATTTTAAAATTATAGTTTTAACTCTACAAAGTTATTACTCTAAATGATTTTGGAACTGTCCAGTTTCTCACCAGAGACCCAGAGCAAAAGGCATGCTAAAACCTGAATCTTCGACCTCATCTTGCTGCCACTGACTCCCTGATGGAGCTCAGATCTCCTTACAAAGGCCTCGTTTATAAAGTCTGAGAAGTTGGGCTGGCCCTGGAGGAGCCTATGAAAATTCATCAGTAAATAAGGAAGCAAATTTATGAGCAATGAGATATGAAAGTAACTGTTTAAATCAAGAGCTAAAAATACCTACCTGAAAAGTGAACTTGGGTAACAACAAAAACACAATCGTTAATTCAGAAACTCTGAGATCATTTTACAAGTTCTAAAGTTACAATCCACTAGATGGCCTAAGTAACAACTTTAGTCTCAATTAAAAACAGATTTAAATGGATTATGCGTATTACAGGAATAATAGGTTGGCCACTTTGTATCAACACAGTGAGTTACACCATAAAATATGGTAGAAAAAACAAGAATGTAAAGAATAACACAAAAGAGAAAGGAAAAAAGAGGAAAGAAAAAAGTGAAAAATAAAATAATAATGATAACTTCTAAACAAATTCATATTTTCTATGACCAAAACGATGTCTGTTTTCCAAAGCCACATTCATCCTGATGCTGAGGAACACAGGACATGGCTGAGCTCCAGTGTCCCCCTTTGCATAAGCCACAGAGCCAGGTGACGGACCTTGAACTCACCCTATGAGGAATCCCAGAGGACCCTGATCAAAGCTGGGGGCCACAAGGACTCCATGTAAGTGTGAATCAAGGACACACAGACCACTCTCCTTTCCACAGCTACCGGGAACTAAGGAGACGGGTCCAAGAAAACTGGAAAATGGAGACAGAGAAAAAAAAAAGTAAAATATAATTGGAATGTAATGGCTGCAGAGCTACACTGCCAAAGTTTTTTACTTCAAAAATACCTGGTTTAGACAACACAGAAATGAACAATCATTAACTTATTTTCAGAAAGTATTTACGACAATTAGGTACGAAGTTAAAACCTCCTTGAGGAAAACACTAACATGCTAATTCCATGAGAAGTCTTACAAATAATTTTTCAAGGGTATGTAGGCCCCAAATTGAGACTCATGCATCCCAAAGCAAAAAGATAAATCGAGTATAAATGAAAAATAACAAAAATTATACACCTAAGACGTCTTTCTAGGTATTAGATTGTCAATTAAGACAAAATTTTTAGAAAAATACTTTATAAATGTGTTCTAATTCAGAATAAATTATAATACTACAGATATATTAGGATCACAGGAAGTTAGAAAAGTTTTTAAAAGTTTAATCATCTGGATTCAATTGAAATGTCAGTGTCTCTCACACCCAATACAAATTATTTAATTGATCTTGCAGTTTTAGGAGCAAGTCAGAAATACTTTTGACTATCCAATATGTTTTCATTTTTCCACTTAATAACTTTCATCTCACTCTGTATTTTGCATTTTTATATACAAAGAACTATTATAATAAAGTCTTATAATCCAATTTAAAATTTGCATAATATTACTAGTATATCATCATATGAGAGAGAAAGGCAGTATGGATTTAGAAAGTTCCTAATTTCCAAGGGAAGAAAGCAAGGAATCAGTGTGAAACTGTCTAAAGTCACTCTTAACAAGTTACCATATACTTTACCTACTTAAATTCATCATTTGGCTTTGTGTCTGTTTTGAGGTGCTCAAGTTTATTTCTTTGATTTCACTTATTAGTGCTTATTCAAGTTATACAGATGGAAAAGAGGGACTTAAATATCTAGGACAATCAGATGTGTAAACATATGTATGTATCACCTGTAGACACATGTTAAGAAGAATGCTAATGGGGACATTCTAGACAAGAGAACTCAGATGGTATCTTAGACAGAGTCACAGCTGCCCACTGAGAAGGTCGCCATCCCTTCCTGCTTCCTGGCATCCCCTCTTCCTAGGTAGCACTAACACTCCCTTATCTACCAAGGTCACTAGGCCGGGATCAAGAAAATAAGTGTATGACTTAATAGGTAGCACATGAAACACTTTGTTGAATTTTTTACCTCTAAGTTTGTATTTTTATGTGTTATGTTTATTAATGTTCACTCACTGTACTTACATGTACTAAGTGGGGAGCTGCAAATGTACATAACACATAACACAAAAAATCGTAATTATTTAATTCCTCTTGCCTGCCTTTATCTTCTCTTCCCTCTCTCTCTAGTTTCCCTACCAATTTGAAGAGCATTTAGCACCTTATTTTGTATTATCTGTCTTATTTTGCTCTTCAGTCAATTTATACTTTGGATTTCACGTATAAGAGAAACAATGGGATATCTATGACTGTGTGTCTAATATATATCACCTAACATAAGAGTCTCAAGCTGCATTCATTTTCCTACAAATGTCTCAGTCATTTTTATGGCTCAGTAGTACTCCACTGTCTAAGTATATTTTTTTATATCCATCCATCTGTTCATGGATATATGAGCTGCATCCAAGATTTAGTGCTCATGAATTGTGCTGTTCTGAACGTGGCTGTTCAAGGATCACTGTAATGTGATGTCCTGAACTCTTTGGGGAAGATAACCAGAACAGGAAGAGCAGGGCCAAGCAGAATTTCTATTTTTAGATTTTTCAGACTCTGCATAAAGAGTTCCATGCTGGTTGTACTAGTTTACATTTCCACCAACAAAATACAAGAGTATGTTTTTCCCCAGAGCCTCACTGATATTTTGTTATTATTTGATTTCTACATGGCGGCCATTTTTCCTTGGAGAAGATGGAATCTCAGTGTTGTTTTTATTTGCATTTTTCTCAGGGCTGATGATACTTAAAACTTCTTTATATGTTTACCATCTATTCTTCTTCTCCTAAAAACTTATTATATCTTCTAAAAACTTCTTATCCTTCTAAAAACACTCTGTCCCTTTCAGTTGCCCATTTTTGACTGACTCTTTTATTTAGGAGGTCTGTTTCCTAAAGTTCTTCACATATTGTCAGTATTAGTCTTCTTCCTGATGAGCATGGGTCAAAGATTTCTTCCCTTTCTACACCTTGTCTTATCACTCTTTCAGCTGCTTCTTTAGCTGCACAGAAGCATTTCAATTTGATACAATTTAATTTGTTGTTTCTTGGTGTTATTTCTAGTACAACTGGGGTTCTGTTCAAAAAGGCTTTATCTGTTCCTATGCCCTCAAAATTTTTACCTACATTGTTTTCCAACAGATTAAGTGCTTCTGTTTTAAAGCCCTGTCTTTTGATCCATATTTATTATATTTTACCTCATGAAGAGAAATATGGGTTTAGGTTGAAACTTCTCACCTGTGTAACCAGTTTTCCTAACCTCATCTGTTAAAGAGGCTGTCTTTCCACCAGCCACAGATATCCCAGGAAGTTCTCCACATTAAATCTGTCCATTATTTTCATTCTATTTATTGAAAACAGGTTCACACAGAACAGTTTTTGTGCAACATTCTTTCCAATGTACATCACATGCTCTTCACGTCATTAGAATCCACCCTCACATACAACCTTGCCCCAGACAAGTACAGCACACACACCATTCTCCATGTTACACAGAACCTAGTGTCTTGTGGCCCAATGATCTTGCAATACCCGCTTATAGTCCTGCTCTCAACCCAGCCACTGACTGCCACTCTCATGATTAAAGTCGTCCACTTACAGCACCACATTCTGACCAGGGTCAGAGTCACAATGAGGAATAAACGTGAGCCTGATTAGCAGGGGCGATGTCGCTTTTCAGGGAAGTTAGGAGGAGAAGAATTCAGCAACTCATGGGTCAAAATGCAGGCCTAGGGAATAGACATTGAGGAGAAAAGAAGTCTGGTAAGATGTACAGTTAGACAGCAGAGAGCAGGCAGGGCAGATCACACAGGATCCCTTTACAGAGCTCAGAAAAATCCCGACTGCAAGACCACAGGTTTAGCTCAGTGGCACAGTGCTTCACTAGGATACAGAGGTCCAGGGTCTTAGTCTTAAACATCCACAATAAAAACAGAAAGAAGAAAACGCCAGTCTTCATCTATAAGGAGACCAGTCTCCTCTGAATCTGTGGACATGGATCGGGGCATGAGGAGTGTTCAGGGTTCTGTGCCAGATTCCAAACACAGCAGCCAAGGACGGCAACCAAGCTTGGGGCCTGGGGATGTGACAGTAAGTCAGGACAAACAAATCACTGAGCACTTTAAGCACAGGATTGATTTGATGTATATTTTTCTTTGGTTTGGGGGTAAAGGGCTTTTATTATCATTATTTTGCATTTCACATGAGAGATGGATCATTCCTACATTCAAATGAAAAATCACAGCATTGGGGAATTTTCCCTGACAACAGGGGATGGTTAACATGAAGAGCTGGGGACCTCAGCATGGGTCCCAAGTGATCTCCACATCTCCTTCAAAGGAAAGAAAACCTCTGGCCAGAGAATGACACCATCCAGCCTTCACTCATCAGGATGGTTAAGTTTTATGGCAGCAAATGAAGACCTCAACTCTTGCAATATTCTACTTAGCTCTCAGACAGAATCAGGACCTTAACAAGCACTGAGGCTAAGGGAGTCCACAACTCCAGTGAAATCACCAAAGATAAGTTCTGGGAGGCCACACTCTGTGGCCACTGACTGGGTTTTGCACCTGAGTTCAGGCCCATGCTCCAGACTCACCATTTAATACTATATATACAGTGTCACCAATTGTAGAGCAAAAGACCATATAGATCTTGTTTTTGAAATGTCTATGTAGTCATAGTTGACACTATTACTCAACTCAGTACTTAACAGCTCCCATGCAATTCCACAGGAGAAAAATGATCCTCAAAATTTGTAACAGAAAAACAATGAATGAGAAATAAGAACAACAACTTCTCCACAAATGAGAAACCTGGAACATAATACTTTACTTTGCTGGCATCTAAGAAAGTCAGTGCTAGAGCATATCCACAGTCACAGAACTTTTTTTCCCTTTAGGATAGTTTTGCAGAAGTAAATTTTACATTTATGAAAAGTTACTCTTTCAGTATATATTTTTATTGATATATATATATATATATATCTTCAAAAACCTGTTTGGTCTGTAAAGGAGCAGCACAGATGGACATTCCCGGGTGCGCTCTGTTCTTTCTCAGCAAACACTCCTGAGACTCACTGCTGCCTGCACCCTGCATAAACGCTCTAGATGTTTCAGAGGTTCATATGCAGCTTTCCTGTAATGAGGACACCACAAAATATCTGAATTGCTGTCTTGCTCTATGAAAAAAAGGTTTTTTTTTTTTTACTATTGTAGAGTATACATCAATTTTTCCTGTTGTAATTCTGCGGGTATATCAAGTGTAGATGAGGCTCTCATCTTGGCGCATCCCATTACATTTGTGCATGGCACCGCCCACATCACCATGTGCTTTACCTGGTACCACTCAGCACATCTGTTATCCCAGTAAACACCTGAAGACCAAGCAAATAAAAAAAGGCTGCTTCATACAGAGACAACTTGAAGATCCAGTTCAGAACTTCAACAATTATAAATGGTCCGTGAGACTCACCTTCATCATTTCTTTTTTTTATTTTTAATAATTTTATTTAAAGAGAAAACAAAACAAAACAGAATAAAGGGTAGTGACAATACAGTATTCCAAGGAAAAAAGGAAAAAAGCAACACCAAAAGAAAAATGAAACCAAAGAAATCATTACTTCACAAATTACATACTGACTTCTTGGAAATAGTTGTTCAAATTACAAAGTTAAAACATATAAAGTAGACATTCAAACAGTGAGACTGTTAACAGCTCTGCTCCACGATCTGACAAAAACAGGAATATGGTCATCCATCTTACCCACTCAAATATACATGCAATTATATCAAAAGGGTAAAATTAAACACAACAAAACAGAGCAAAGCAGATCACAAGAAAGCAATGTAAGAGACAAAAATTACAAAACTAGACAATCAGAGATATTCACTCTCTATCGTATTGACTCTTGTTTTCTTCCAAATAGTTGTCCATATTGTCACATATAGGGAATTCACATGAAACAACCTAGTATGGAATTGATCTGAGCAGGACGAGGATGCCATTAAAGGTCTTCAAGACCAGACATTAGGGGAGCCATGAATGGCTGTCATAGTGTCTCTCATTCTACTCAAAACAGCTGTCCATACCTTCATGTGTGTTGAACTTAAACAAGGCAAAGAAAGCTAAGATTACTTTGAACAAAAAGTGATAGTTTTGCTGGACTTCACATCATGACATTATGGAGTCAGCACTGCGTATTGTAGTGTCTCTTTTTCTTCAAAGTAGTTGTTCATTTCAACATGTGTTATATAGTTGGTTATCGTAAACTGTAAGCTCTACACATGCATGAGTCTCTACATGTATGTCTATCATTTCTGTATTAGCAGGAAAAACAAAACAAAGCAAGATAAAACAAAACAATTCCTAGAAAAGCATGAGGCAGAAAAGTCACATAAAAACACAATACAAGGTGATCTACAACGGTTACCATGGTGTCTCAGCAGTATATAACAACATTAATAAAAACGAAGCATTAGAGACATTATAAGACTTCAAAAGCAAGTAATAATCAAACCAGAGTGGGTATCTTAGTGAATCTTGTCATCTTCAGTGTGGTTGCCTATACTCTTAGAATTGATGCTATCCATCTCAACAGATTTAAATAAAATCAGTCAATACAAAGTAGCAATCTAACAAACCAGATTCAAATAAGATCAGTCATAATAAGACAGTATAAGTTATAAAGGGCTTCAGATTAAGTTGATAGGAAAATTAGGGATGATTACCATAATATGTCCTCTTATTTTTGGGATAGCTGACCATGTCCTCAAGTCTAGTGTAA